>OOFJ01110413.1:0-13906 GCA_900323375.1 Benthosema glaciale
AATGTGTAATAATACCTAGAAGTATGTGTTCTTTTTGGAGTGTTTTGCAATTTCCTAAATGCGTCCTCGGAACAACAAGGTAATGGTGCATAGCGCCTGGTTTAGAGTCAACAAAACAGACCAGCTCGTCATCCTGTGACAGAGAGAGATTATATCATAAGTTATGTATAGGTTCTAAGAGGCGTTTTCAATTTCAACGCATGTTTCTTCTATTTTTACAACAAAACAAATACAGTGAAAACTGCTTACACTCAAAAGTATTTCCGTGTCGGCCTGCTTGTTGTTGACAATGTCACAGAATAGACATCCATTCTCCCTGGATTGGGAGCAGATGTCCTGAGGATCCATTCGGTTGTTTTTGTTTTCCGACGTTGTCTAAATCAGTGTCCTATACATGACTTATTACGTACTAGAACTAGGCGTACCGGTTACAGAACAGAACTATGTGGGCGTACATGTTTTAAATGATTCCCACTGTAACGTGTAAACTGTATTCACCATGCTTTTTTGGTCAGTAGAGGGTGCCAGGGCGCCGCATTAAATTAATGTAAAAAAAAAGAAGAAAAAAAAAAAACAGTGCTTTTCAACCCTTTTCATATCAAGGCCTATTATGTATTTGGCATTTGAGCCACACGGACCACCATTTGATGACATTTAGCCTCTCAGAGCCAAAACTTAAGAACATTTTGTTCTTTAGTCCACAATTCCATGCTTTTTAGCAAAGATCAAAATAACAATTCTTCGACATTCTCTAATTGTGTAGACTTCTTGTAAATTAAGTAATGCAGATGTTTAACAATAATGTAACTCTTGAGTTGAGAGCGTTACATTTTACACTCTCAAGAGTTAAGGATCTAATAAGCCGGGGTCCATTTTGAACCCTTTCAAGGACCACTGGACCACTTACGTTTTTTGTAATGGAATTTTATTTTGAAAATAAAAGAACATTTGATAAAATACAGAATAGGAAAATCCTATAAACAGCCACAGGTATAAATGTTAAACACGTGATCCCAACTGTGTTTAGGCATTTAGCAGTGTGTAATCAGAGTTGGCATGAACCCTAATCAACAAGCGTAAACTGTAAATAGTCACGATGTGCAAAGAGAACACACATAAGTTAGAGTGCAAAGAGAACAATCTAGTGCTTCAATGAGGTTACACTATACAGTGCCAGCCAGGTGAACATCAAACATAGCTCATCTTTCTAAATCATATTGATTGATAATTTGGCAGACAATAAAATGCAAACAGTACAGGGTACAGTCAGGCACATAGGACAGCACCGAAGAAAGACCTTGCGGTCCTGTTTCCATTCGGATCCATTCGGAACAATGACAACAACAATTGAGATACCTCAAAAACATTAAATCTATGTAGGCCTACAGTTTGGAATAGAAATAAAGTTCTCCTTTTGACTTGATGACAGTGACAGGTGTTAAGACCTGTTTTATTATTATTATTATTTAGCTTTCTAACATTCTTAATATTTGTAGTCAGTATTAGTCAAAACACCCAAAAGGCACTTTTTCAATGTAATAAATATCCATGGGAGCAGTGTTGTACAGACTATTTTTTGTCCTCTTTCTTTTACAATCCATATGCCGCCCTCATTCATTGCTCTTCTTCACCTTACGTGTAACTTTACGCATTAACTCGTTCAAAACATTCTTCTGAGTTGTTTGGTGCATCCCGAGGGCACGAATTCTGGATGGACTATCCTTAAGCCACTTCAGTAGCCACTGTTCCTGTGGAGAGAGGAGACGGCCATGACTATTAATTCAGAAACATACTGTATACATGCGCACACACACACACACGCATATATGCACGCACGCACATGTGTACAGCAGGGGTTCCCAAACCTTTTCATGTCAAGGACTCCCAAAAAGATACTCATTAGGCTGCGGACCCCCCATTTGAAAATATATGCCAGGGACCCCCGAGAAGGTTTTTATGGCATTTTCAACCATTTTCATTTCAGTGGCCCCCCAGTTTGACCTGAATTAGGCTACGGTCCCACCTTTAATGGCATTTCTACCTCTGGGACCCCCAATTTAAATTGTAACATCAATGTTAATTTGAGAGCGTACAAATGGAACCAAATGGACCCTAGCGGGTCCATTTGATTCCATTTGTAGTACGTTCTCAGAGTTACAGATCGATAAGGGTCCATTTGGTTCCAAACTATCATTTAGCTGGGGACCCCCTGGAACTCCCTCAAGGAGCCCTGGGGGTCCCCGGACTCCAGTTTGGGAACCACTGGTGTATAGCCTGTACACAGAAGGACAATATACAAAAACATAGATGAAACAGACAACAGATCTCACAGTTCATTAGTCAACAGCATGCACTCACTTCAATAAATCTCTGTGTGTTTGGAAGGAATTTATATTCCATATACTCAGAAATCTGGCTGGCCGGAGCGAGCACATGGAGGTGGAGGTGATCTACTGATGTGTATGGGGGTTGGTGGAAGCCCAGCCTAATGTGATACATTGATGACATTGTCAACTATAGTTATCAACAAGCACAGAGAGAGAGACATGAGACAGTAAACATAACAGTCAGAGATACGTATACCGGATGAGAATACCAGAACAGTCGCCCCTTTACCAAGTCGCCCCGGGCGTACAGCCGGCGGAACTGTGCGGCCGGGTATTCCTTAAGTAACCTAAGTAAATTATGCTTAAACCTAACCTTATTCCTAAACTTGACCCCAGTAAAACTATGCCTAACCCTAAACGTATTTCTAACCTTCTTCTCAGTAAAACAAAACAAAGAATATAAGAAGAACCATTGGACCGCACGG
Organism: Benthosema glaciale; assembly: GCA_900323375.1. Classification (NCBI taxonomy): domain Eukaryota; kingdom Metazoa; phylum Chordata; class Actinopteri; order Myctophiformes; family Myctophidae; genus Benthosema; species Benthosema glaciale. The sequence goes on from OOFJ01110413.1 coordinate 2,813, forward strand.
TCGGCGGAAAAATCGAGGGGCGAGATGGTTTAGGGGCGACCGTTCCTGATGCCCCGGATGATATTTAGAATATGGTGTGCCATAATGAGCCAGAATCAAATGCTGAAATGTTATGGTGAATGCACCTTGTGAATGTAAGCCTTATATATACACGGTACCTTATATCCTTCATGTCGGTGATCCCTTGCTCACGTAATGCACATTTCCCCATATCTGCCATCCTTTCAACTGTTGCATTGATCAATGCATGAATTACTAATACATTACATTATTATTACATAAAAGAGGGTACTATTAATTTAATTTCCAACAGTGGTGATGACTTGTGTTTTTGATGACGTACATACTCACCCAGGCCAACATGTTCTTTGTCAAGTGACAAGCAGCTGTGTATGTGTTCTCTGGGTATAACCAGGTAGTGGTGGGGGGCAGCAGGGTAGATGTCCCGGAAGCAGACCAGCTTATCATCCTGATGGGGAAATGAGAGGTGTATTATTCAATTAGACTAGTCACTCAACCATAACAGCCAGCTAGATCAGTGGTTTTCAACCCTTTTCATATCAAGGCCCATTATTGCCGGTAATTCAACATTTGAGCCACACGTATACCATCGCATGCCCAAAACTTGAGAATATTTTGCCGTCATTGGATAACATTTTGTCCATGCTGTATTGGCATTGGTGCCATTAGGAGAGATAACAGGCAAAATAACAATTCTAATTTCTAAATGTGTAAACTTCTTTAAGTAATGCAATATTTTTACTCTTGAGAGCGTAAAAGTGGTTTCATTTTACACTCTTAAGAGTTCGATCGATAACAAGGGTCCATCATTTAGCTGAGGACCACCTGGAACCCCCTCAAGGACGGTCCACTGGTGGTCCCCGGACCACTGGTTGAAGACCACTGAGCTAGATAAAAGCCAGCAGTGCAGCCGTGTAAATTACTATAGCCTGCTTTAATTAATTACATGTACAGTCAGTGTATTTTTCAAAAGACACAAATCTGGAAGAAGAAAAAATGCCAACCAAACCCTGATTTAAAGGTTTCCACAATTAATTTAACCATGCATGCAACAACCAAATATTGATTATAACAAAATAATACATACTTGAACTTGAACTATAAGGCCCATGAACAGTAAGGCAAGCTTCGCTGACGACGGTTGAGGCCTATCAGAGCGATATGACACTAACAAGACAAGAAGTATTTTTAAAGCCTGATACTCTATGGCTCTGATCGTACCTGTAGAATGATTTCAGTGTCTTTGTCTTGATCGCTCGCTATTGTGCAGAACATACAACTTTGTTCTGTTTCTTCTCCCATGTTTACAAATGTTCGACGGATGTTTCCGTGTCTGTCTGTTATCCGCGGCTCCCCCAACAACAGCGTAGCCTTGCATTCGGGACCAGGCATATCACGAAAACAGCCCCCACGTTACAGGTTACAAGTCTCCCAGTCTCTCCCTCTCTGCTATTCCTATTACCTAAACCCTAAACGTATTTCTAGTAAAAACAGATAGAATACAAGAAACGCCCCACTGAGTATTCTGAGTTCCCAGAAGTTTTATTTCTCGCCACTAGGGGGGGCACCCTGAGTAGTCTCTCTCTCTCGCACAGACACACGCACACACCACACACTGTGTGCGTGCGTGCGTGCGCGTGCGTCACAACTCTCTGAAACAACAGGGGTCTCTGGGGTGACAATTTAACTTAAAGGACCACTTCACTTTTCAACCTATCACTAATGTTCATGATAAAATAAAAATACCACTATTTTTTTCCTACTCTGTCAAATAGGTGGGCAGTTCAGAAACCGTCCTACATGCGCATCATCGTTAAAACAGATTTCTTTTTATATTTTTATTTTTTTGAGAAAATATTTATATTTTTAGTATCATGAGAACGATGGCTTCCATTTTCGCATTGGAACACGACACATTTTTGTGTGGTGTGTGGAGTAACTAATGCAATATTCTGTGGCAGGTGTGTTCGCTGTTGTTCAACTTCAGTGGGATGTTTGAGGGGGAAATTATTCTTTCAGGGTAACATGAAATAAAAAATGAAAAAAAATCACACCAACATGTGAACTGAGTGGTACTGTGTGTACTGTGTATTGGTGAAACAGTGCCCCCTGTTGGTAGGCTACGGTAAACATAGGGACATGAGAAGGGACAAAGCCAGGCCTTGGAGTGGTTGCACCACTCAAATACATTGCATGGTTGCACCTGGGACGTATCCCAACGGTCATCAAGGTTTCAGGTCTCACAACGTAATACCCGTCACTCACATAAGTCCCGACTTACGTCCCAGACAGTAGCTACCCACGATCAGTCCCACTATAGGAAAAGACCAGGGCCACACAGTCCGCCACTCCCGATCTACTCTGCCGTCTGGCACGTGGAAGGACTAGGCTCTGTACGGTCGACTCCTGTCCAGGCCCCTCCCAGTCCTACGTCTCACCAGGTGCACTCCGGCTCTCGCCAGGTGCAGCCACAACCTGTGCGTTGCACTAGACTGCCAGTGTAATATGATCACACAGACATTGCACAGATTTAGGCTACATCAGATGTAATTCGACTGGAGTAACGGGGGGAAAAAATAGGCATTGGTGTATATTAGCATTTATTTAGCTTTAAATGTGATAGCATTGACAAACACAATAAATAGTTCCTCAGTGATATGCAGAGTAGGGCAGTTTTGGATTCACAGGAAATAATACTTTTAGGAGCATTCACAGTCACAAACACATAAAGGACACAAAAAGTCATGTTCACATGAATAGAGAATTGCATGGGAGATGCCATAGCAACGATGAATGTTTTTCAATATTGCATACCGTACTATTTCATGCACCACTACCACCCTGTGAAAGGTTAAAATTAATTAATGATGACCTTTTTTCCCCCCCCTTCTATGCTAGCTGGTAAACTGGGCTTTTAGTTAGTGTCAAGACATCAAAGTGCATTAAAACTGCAGTTTTTCCCTTTTGATCTTGTGTATTCAATGAACAAGCAGCTTCCCTTATGTAGAGGTAACCAAACAACATTCAGTAACATTACATTTTAGAACTTCAACTCTATACTTTCGTTGACCGGGGCAGGGGTCCTCCAGGGGTCTATCCTTGGCCCACTTCTTCCCCCCCCCCCCCTCGACATCAAATCTCTGCAGAAAATAACTGATAATAACTGATCTAAAATCTCACAATACGTCACAATACAACATGTTGTGAGCTTGTAGATCCGTTGCAAATCTCACCGAATATTACACCTTTTACAAATTATGCCCAGAATAGAGTCGCTATAACATTTAAGTGGTTAAGTTAAAACACTTGGACAACATTGAGTTACATTGAAAAAACAAAAACTAAAAAACAACAGCCGATCTACAAGCTCACAAGGCATTGCAATGTGACGCGATGTGAGCTTGTAGATAAGCTATTTTTTGGGAAAAGAGAACCGGTGTAGAATAGGTGGAAGAAAGCGGTCCAAGTACATGGCCGACTCAGGTCCTGTTCACTAGTCTAGAAAGTTTAAATTGGTTAACTACGAAGGCCAAGTCTTATCCATAGAAGCAATGAAATGTTCATACGTTTCGTCTAGGGTGACCAGATGTCTCTTTTCGTGGCACAGTCCCTCATTTCCAAGACTTTTCTGGCGTCCCACAAATTGAGCCCCTGTCCCACATTGTGACTGGCAGCCAGGCACCAGTGTTCAAATGCCCTAATAGTTGTAATTGTAAAGCTCTTCCCCTGTAGGCTAAAGCAGTGGTGGGGAGGACCACAGTGGTGGGGAGGACCACTATATTTCCACACTCACTCCAGAAGACCACATTGCATGCGCTGTTGTATCCAAAATAGCCGATCTACAAGCTGAACAGCTTGTAGATTGGCTATTTTTGCTATATTTGAACTTTGTCCCGTTTCCCCACTTGTCCCACACATGCAGTACTTCTGTCCCTCAAATGAACATGTTAGATCTGGTCACCCTAGTTTCGTCCCGCAGTGCAAAGTGGCACCGGTGCCACACTAATACTGGCTATAGCCCCTTTCTTAACAATGAGCACACAAAAACCAAGTACGGTATATAGAATTGGTCCAACTGAGATAGGAATTCAATACTGACACTGGATGTTTTTTGTCGTTTTGTCTCATGCAGTGCTCGCGTTGTAGGGATACATTTAGGGATTAAATTGTTTTGAATGGTAAAATAAACAAACATGGACATTCAGCATAACATACATCTAATAATAATAATAATAATAATAATAATAAAATAAAACGAGAGAAATTAAAACATAAAAAAAAAAACCCCAAAGAAAACAAATTGTGTAAAAATATAAATTTAAAAATCTCGTATAAAATATGATGAACAGAAAAAAGGTAAAAAATAAAATAAAAACTTTTGGTCATTGCAAACATTTCCCTTTGCACGTTTTACCCATCTGGCGAACCAGCTGTTTTGAGATTGTGAAAGGGGACGTGATATTAAAATGATATAATGCAATGGGGGGGAAATGCAATGGAACATTCTCTGTCAAAACTATGACTCACAATATGAGAACACCAAGGGATCGGCTTCCGAGGAAGAGTACACCATTCCTCACTGTAAACAATTTTTACTCCTCCGTCTGCTTTTAAAGTGGGTTCAAATTGGGGAGGTTATGCAGATCATTGAAATCACAAATGCATCAACCCCCCCCTCCTACACACCCTCCCACACACAGTAGGGAGGAAAAAAGAAAAAACTAACGAAACTCCCGTTTCGCCAACTGTACAAATTCCCACATGTTATACACATTACAGCAATCCGTTTTGCACACAAAGGAACCTACGTTACCGGACGACGCCCCATTTTTTGATACAGCTTATATAAGCCAGCTTTTCCCCCCATATAACTTCCAACAGTAACATAAGCATAAAGGGGGTCCCTCAGTCAAAGGGTTAACAGACACCCTTATATTCCCTTTCCCTTTCGGTACGTTATGTAGTGGTAAGGCAGTCCTCCTGCATGCTGGGATTAATTGGAGGCATTGTGGAATGTCTAAGGCAGCATACAAAGTGGAGGAAAGAACAGCAGTGAATGTTTCACAACAAGCCACACCTACAGTAAAAGCTGGGCCAGCCCACCTGAGGCTCCAACCACCAAATAACAGAAGAACCCCAAAAGATCTGTCTCAGACCTCAGCGGTCGATATCCCCGTCCTCCCAAACGCCGTCCAAATAATAATTTCAGACTGGTTTCAGCGCTTCCAAATGAGAGCAATCCAGAAGGCCATCTGGGTATCCATTTAATTCACTTCCCAGTCACGCTATAAGAAATCAGACAAACCGTGACTATTTCCTCATTATTCACCTTGACTCATACAGAAAGTTAGTTTTTTTTATGTGGGTGGCTAGTGATGCCTCATAGTGGTAAATATGACACAGTACATTATGCAGACTTGTTGGGATTTGAAGGTTTCAGAGTGTCGTAGAGCAAGGTTGGGACTGCGCGGATGTGGCAGCGATCGAGCAAAGCTACTCAAAGGCCCAGACCTCTACGCTGTGGATGTTGAAGTCCTGCTGAGCAGCGAGGGGTTGGTTGTTGAAGGTAGCACAGCAGGTGGTGGTGCCCCGGTACAGCTCAGCGTCCAACCACAACCCCAACTGACCACTGCAGAGGATGGAGAGTGGAAAATGGTAAATGGTGCATTTATATAGTGCGTTTTATGCTCTAGGCCAGGGGTGCCCAAAAGGTAGATCACAAAGGCTGTGCAGGTGGACCACGTCATAAGACATTATAAAATATAGACGCCTCGTTGGTCGGCTTCAGTCCATTGGAGCGACCCTGTCTGCAACGGAGGGCGGAAGTAAAGCTGCATCGCTGCCGGTCGCTGTCACTCAAGTAACTACTGGCCAATCAAATCACGTCTTTTCCGGGATCTTCCGTTTACATTCCAAAGCACGTGCCGCTGGTGAAAGAAGGAGTCGCGCCTCTGATTGGTTTATCAAACGGCGGTTCCGCTTTGCTTCCGCTATGCTTCGCAAGGAATCTCGGGAAAGACGGCCAATATCGCCTCCATGTTGCCCTCCGTTGAGATACAGACGGCCCAGCGCCGGAAGAGGCGTCTACGTTTATATGTCTATGGGCCACATGACATGCCCCAAAAATTAGGGATGCACCATATAATCGGTAGCATAATTGGAATCAGCCATAAAATGCCATATCGGTATCGGAATTGTCTCAAAGTAATACAGATTATTTAATCGGTTTTCACCAGCAAAAGATACAATTATAAATGCAATAACAATAGGCTTGTTTCCATTGTTGTCCTCTGTATAATATCGGAATCGGTCAGAATCGGTATCGGCAGATACCCTGCAAATAATCAGAGATCGGATATCGGTCATAATTTCGTGCACCCCTACTAAAAATATATATAATTAAATTCCATTTTCCCCACTTAAATTTCCCATTCCAAGTGTGTTTGTCTGATATGTAGCACCAGCGCCGCTATTCCATTAAAGCCCCTTCAGATACATTTTTTAAATATTTTCAGCAATGGGATAATACTTTCTAGGGTGGGTAGACCTTGTTGTGCTGGTAATTGTGAAAGTAGCTCTCAGGTACAAAAAGGTGTGGGCACCCCTGCACAGGACATGGCTCGCAAACGAATTAAAACATTACTCTGGCAGTTTATAATAGGTATACAAAAATGGATACCAAGGGGAAAGAAGGAATGGCAAGTATATTACCAACTCACTTAAATGCTCTCAACCCTCTATAGCTAATGCACTGTGAACACCTATCAGGCTGACGACAGACAGACAGGTTATGTACCGTACTGTATATCTACTTACCCTCCTCCTCCCATCTGCAGCGAGTCGGTAGAGCCTTTCACAAAGTACGAGTTCTCCCCTGTCCAGCGATACACCTAGGCCGAAGAAATAGCAAAACCATGTCAGAATTAAACCACTTGACTTCTTTCCATTTTTCAAGACAGATTTAGCAATTTGCTTTGAAAAGACAATTTACCCAAACCAAACTGTAAACAAATTATGTATTAACTTGGTACCAGTGTTGTTCTCGAAATGCATTCTAGTCGACTAAATCAACTGCAGATTTAGTCGACTAAAACTAGACTAACACGAAAACATTCCAGGTGACTAAAAGGTGACTAAAACGAAATGAAAGCTATTCAAGGGACTATGACTAAAACTAAAATCTAAATTTGCTGCCAAAAACAACACTGCTTGGTACAAACCTTGATCTCAGGACAGAAGCTGTAGAGGAACGTCTCTCCAGTGCCATAGCAGTACTCACTCACTCTGAAGGGATGAGTAGAGAATGCCCCAAACACCTGAGAGACAGAAGGATAGTTAAGGTACAGGATCGCAGTGTTGTTCTCGTCGACTAAAACTAAGACGAAAAATGTTCATCGACTACCTTTTTTCACTGACGAAGACTAAATGGAAACTACATGAAAACTAAGCTATGATGACTAAAACTAACGACTAAATATATTGACAATTTCGTCAACAAATAAAAACTAGACTAAAATGTTAGGAAGGGAGTAGTGGACAAGAGGTCCAGTATAAGTCATTTTACACTTGGTTTGCATGCTGATCAACTGTAGATTTAGTCGACTAAAGTCGTATGATGTTTAGTTGACTAAAACTAGACTGACACCAGGTGACTAAAAGGTGACTAAAACTAAATGAAAGCTATTCAAGAGACTGACTAAAACTAAAATCTAAATTTGCTGCCAAAAACAACACTGCAGGATCGATTACATTAACAGTAAACTGATTAGGGACAGGTCGATATTTATGAGAGGGGGTCCCTGGAGGAAATGCATGTGCCCTGATATAAACTCACATCACCCTCCCTGTGAATTAAAATAACAATCCAGTCCCCTCCCCCAAGTGATTAAACAAACACGAATCACCCTCCCATATTAATTAACATCACATTTACCTCAGTATTTATTTATTTCTAACTTAAATCTCAGTATTAGTAGCGTTTTATGTGAGAAAATAAAGCGACCGCAAAAATCGCTGTTGTCCTGCTGTCACTTCTCTTAGGTGTGTACTCCCCTGTGTCTAATTCACGTCGTAGCCCGCCTACTGTATCCGGTAATACTTTGCACACACCATAAGCACTGTTTCCGTATCCCGTCTAAACCGGATCTCAACTGCAAAGTGAACTGAGCGAGTCTATCAGTCCAGGCAGGCAGTCTGGATTGCTGCGTCGCAACTTCTCTCCGTTGATTAAATAGACACCAAACGCATGGATTAAACTGACTGACGTCCTTTTTTCTCCCAACAGCCCACTGTCTTGCACCATTGTGTAACGCTGACCGTGCACACTGTCTACAATGTGAGTGAGTGACTGAGAATCACCATAACGTGCGTCATCATGTGCCATTCTTCCACAACCCCAGTATAATAATATAGATTTTACTGATCCGCATGCTCCGTGTATGCATGTTAGATAAAGTTGCAGAATAGTTGAAGAAAAGATTAGTGAAGAATTGAACCACTATTAAGTTGCACTAGAGATGCTCTGGCAATTTAACCTCACGCCTTGGGTTACTACCGTAGTCATGGGCTGTTTGAAGTGTTTTGTTAAGATTAAGGCCTGTATGGACTGCACGATTATCGTTCACGTCGTACCATGTCAGACTATGAGATTAAAATGGAATAAATCCTTGCCTTTTATTTCTCTTGAGACTGGTCACACTAAACTTTTCACATTACCCGATATATTCATCCTGCAGCTGTGCTGACGCACGCACGCACACGTTGGTTTGCTTGTTTCTTCATTAGGCTATAGCGAGTACCAAAATGTCTTTATAACCAAATGAGTGCTTAAATATGCACTTCCGCCATGATGGACAGCTATAGACAACAGATTAAACAACTCACGCACATTAAATTAACTACCAAGTAATTGTCAGCGATATCGTGTTTTTCCCTCGTCTTGACGTTTTCCACAATCACTAACGAACTCCCATGGAGCAGCTGCAGCTCCGCCAGACCATTAAGAGTTTTTTTCTGTATTGATTCGTTCCCATTATGGTTCTCGTTGTAACATACTGTCTGCTATTGTGCGTCACATTCTATCCCTGACTCACACTGTTTTATTTTCTCTCTCTCACCGAACGGGACACAAAACGAACCAGCAATGATGGCGGCGGTGGTTCAGGGGTAGAGTGGCGACACAGCTAGTCTTATGCAAAGAGCTGCAATTCTAAAATCAGGCTTAAAAAAATCATTTAGTGCAGGGGTTTTCGACTGATTTTGACCCAGGGACCACCATTCTGACTAAGATCAACCATTGGGGACCACCACTATTGTGTCGGTGGGTGGGTTGACCACCGCCCCGCACGCCGCGGGACACTCACAGAAATAGCACTACTGTCCCGCGTCACACAAATCAAAGATATGAGAAAATAATTGAGCATGTGATACCATAATCACAATCTTTAATCATATTCGAGGGATTTAGGAGAGAAATTACTCCAGACTCTCAGATAAGAGGGCAGGTGTGAGTGTGTGTCTGTATTCAGCTGTAATGCTCATTGAAGCTTGTTATGCATCAAGGCAATTATGTTTCTGCACTGCACAGGCCTGAATCTGGCTTGTGTTCAAGCCGTTGTTAATAACTATAGGCTATAATAACTATATTTGGTTGGTTAATTGTGTGAAACACTTTGTGATCTATAAATAAAGCACTTTTGAAATGAAGATGATGGCCAAAGTTGAAAATTAAAAAAAAAAGAAACAAACAAACAAAGAAAAAAAAAACATGGTTCAGTGCGTACAGGCCTTTATCTGCAAACATTACCGTCTGGATAAATTACATGCCATGTGCATGCAATGTACAAGGTTCAATGAAATTCACTTCCTTTATTTTCATTTTCAACGTGCCGAATCCAACTGCAGGGGAGAAACTGAAAAATAACTGTTACATACCTGGCCGTCCATGTCTTTGACCACCAGCAGCACAGGACTGTCCACGTCCAGCAGCATCCTGTAGAGGGTCTTCAGGCTGGTCCCGTGCAGCACCGTGCTGTACACCAGTCTCCACGGGTATCCCTGCACTCTGGCTGGCAGACGGCATGCAAGCTGAGCGGCAGGGCGAGAGAGTAAATGTTTTGAGTAAATGTCAGTGTTGCAACAATGCTTGCGGTTAAGGTTAGGTTAGGAGTTTGGGGTAGGGATAGTAATAGACTAACCCTAACCCAAACCCCATCATCGTCATCGTAGCTCAGTTTTCATTTAGTTTCCATTTAGTTTTCGTCAGTGAAAAAGGGTAGTCGACAAACACTTTTTGTCTTAGTTTTAGTCGACGAGAACAACACTGATTTATACTCTGTTGTACGATGGTGAAGTGTCTCCGAGCCGTATTGTACGACTTCGCTTGCATATTATCCGCTCTTCTCAGCAAGCGACGTGGTTTCACGACAGAATTAGGAGCCATTCACACACACAAGACACACTCAGAGGTTGTATCACACACAGCCCGCAATGCATTTCCAATGGTAGTCACATGGTTTGAATTGAACTGAAGACACAAACTTGTTTCCTGTGTCTTTTATGTCTTCAAACCATGTGACTCCCATTGGAAGTGCATTGCGAGCCGTGTCTTCGGTGTGTGTGATACGACCTCTGAGTGTGTCTTATGTGTGAACAGCCCCTTAATCCGTTCGGGGCGGGAACCCCTGTTGGTGTTTCAACCATTATGTTGTGCTTTAGCCGTTGAAAAATAGCAGAGCTTGTAGATCTGCTATTTTCCAAAAATGGTGAAAATGTGGCGCAAATCTTGAAATATATTCTTTCAGGGTGAAAGTTTTTAAAGGGGAATTCCACCCATTTTCAACATTTTACTATGTCATTGACATAGTAAAATGTTGAAAATGGGTGGAATGCCTCTTTAACTCAAATGTTTGCTTCTGGGGTGTCTCTGGAACAGCATATTTTCAGATGGTGGTCGGTGGCCAATTGCATATCATTTTTTGGGGTCCTTAGCATGAAATATTGAGCACCACTGACATTTTCAGAAAACTGTCAGGATTTAGAAGGCATTTGTAGAATCGTCCTCAGGTCAAAATG
>OOFJ01110419.1:0-11585 GCA_900323375.1 Benthosema glaciale
CGATGTTCTTCGTGCAGCAGGGGTGGGTTTGCATTTCAAAGCTGTACAGAGGCTCCACTGCATGTCATTATCAAGTACAGTTTCAAGGCTGTGTGCATATTAACCCTTTCTAGACGGGAACCTTTTTGGTGTTTCAAGCATTATGTTATGCTTTAGCTATTGAAAAATAGCGAGTGGCGCGTTACGAGCTTGTAGGTCTGCTATTTTTGAAAAATCGTGAAAATGCGGCTCAAATCTTTGAATATATTGTTTAAGAGCGTTTTTAACTCATATCTTTGGTTCTGGGGGTGTCTCTGGAACAACATACTTTCAGATGAGGGGTCGGGGGCCAATTACAGATCATTTTGGGGTCCTTGAGATTCATTATTTGAGAACTACTAACATAGAAATAAGGGTTTTTCAGAAAACCTTCAGTATTTAGAAGACATTTTTGGCATCGTTTTCAGGTCTAAATGGGTTAAGTTAATCTTCAAAAGAAACCAAGCGGTTAAATCGCATCGGCATTACTCTTCAGAATGTGAATGCTACCTGGGTGTAGGGATACAGACCCACAATCGGTATGAAAGCGAAAGGGGATTTCACTTTAAGCCATTAAAAATTAAGAAAAATAAATAATGATGAGATGACTGGTGTGTTGTTGTCTTACTGAGGTCTGGAGGCTTCAGCCTGGTCTGTCTGCAGTTTCTCCCCACCCTCCACCTCCATGGTGCAGTAGACGATCCTGTTGGGGGCCACGGACTTCAGCCCCTGGACCTCCATGATCACTATCTGGAGAGAGAGAAGGCAAGCAAATCAAATCACAGCAAATGTAAATGTATTTATATAGCAAGTTAAAATAACTTACATCTCATCATGTACCAACGAACCTGCTTTACAGGTCAACAGCAATAAGAGGACATTCAATAACAAAAAACAACCATAGCAGTGAAATGGTAGAAAAGCATTTAAAGCAGAACGAGTGTCATTTAAAAATAAATAAAATAAAATGCGTTGGCTATTCAAAAATAGCAGATATACAAGCAGTGCATCACTTCGTGCCATGCTGTTAAATTGTACATCTGCTGTGTTTTTTGTATATTTTAGAAAAATCTTGAAAGTGTGAGAACTCCTGTTGTTTCCGGTAGGTAGGTAGTTTAGTGGTAGAAGAACTCCTGTAGGTCTCAAAATAGGTCTCAGACGAAATCAGTTGAGGCGTCTGAGACCTATAATCTTTGTATGTGTGATTGCTCTCCTTTATACGACCTCTACATCTTAGTAGCATTGTCTAAAAAAGGAAAAGAAAAGAAAGAGTGAACTTGATTGGCATTGCCGGGAGGGTGTGCATGCGTGCGTGCGTGCGTGCGTGCGTGTCAGAGCCTCTGAGAGCCAGCTGATCTGACTACAAGCTCACAAGACGTGCTAATCACCATTTAAAAATGTTTGAAAGTGAAAAATGTTTGAAAGTGAAAGTGATTAATTCTGTCTGTGCTTTTCATGAATAATTTAACCAATCAAAAGAATTAACAAGAGTTTTGGACTATAATGACTGCATAACAGGAACACAGGTTATTTTCTCTATAATCCAGCCTTGCATAAACTACCGTATGCATGCATGTTTTAGATCACAAGGCTACTTGTAAATTATGTAAAAAGTATGTAAATGTTAGGGGTGTAACGATACGATACGTATCACGATACATGGTTGACGATACGATACATGGACGATATTGGTTCATTATGGCGATACGATACGATTCAATGATTTTAAATCGATACAGTAACTATTTAGCAAATACATTAAATTATGTTTGAAACTTGTGGATAGTGCAGGTTTTTTAACGTCTTGACATGAAATCAGAGATTGCACACATTTTTTCGATAGACCAAGTGTAGCTAATATGGAATACAATGCACAAGTACTTACAATTGGTAACGATTCGATACCGATTCTTTCCAATGCAAATCGATATGATACAAAGTAAAAAGATACGATATTTGCTGTTTTCATAACAATATACTTAATTAAAATTGATATTTCGATAGTTACTATATTGTTACACCCCTAGTAAATGTACATACTGTGGCTAACTAAGTGTATGTAATGAATGTACTGTACTGTACATCACTGCCCCCTTTGCTTGCACAGATCTGTAGGGATAGTGTACGACAGTAAGTTGACGTATTTATGTGCATATCTAACGTCTCCCTGCATTCTGTTATACAGACTCCCATTACAGTCGTCCAGTACTGTTCTTCTTAATATTATATTGCGTTGTGTATATTGCTGTTGTTGCCCAGTAGTACAGAACATTCCACTCCAAATGTCCCTGCTTGTACCTGGATGAGTCAGTGTGACTAATACACATTGTGATTCTCTTTATAACAATAACCGTGGCCTCACTCCCTCACACACGAGGGAGCCCAGCTGCCACACAACTGCTCTGTGGCATAATTTAGTATTTCAAGCAGGGAACGAAACAATGTAAGCTGCACTTAATTTGGGGGAGGAGGTGAAAGCAACCAAGTGGAATTTATTTACAAAGCCTTTTACACAAAACGATTCAGCAGAGAGTGCTCTGCAATCATGGAAGTAATGCGGGATAAAGTGCAATTTAAGGGGGGAGCTACAAAAGAAAAAGGTCCATGATATAATTATGATATAATGTCAGGCTCAAAACAAATGCTCAACTTGCTCTTTTATCTTTTTTTCCCTCATTCGCTAAACATATTCTTGTGAATGGTAAATGGTGAGTTTAAATATAGTGCCTTTATCCAAGGCGCTTTACAATCTACAGTAGTGGTTTTGACCAATCAGCAGCCTCTAGCTGCCAAAACCAACCTACTGCCCCATCTGGCGGAGTCAGGTCAGGATTCTACAGATAAATATTGGGAAAATAGCAGATCTAACAGATCTTTCTTATGTTATGACAATTTGGTCAATGCTTGACCAGATTTGGGGGTTGTTGAATACTTTTGATGCAGTAATGGTATTTTTAAAGGTCATACAAGTCCTTAAATTGTCACCCCCCACACACACACACACACACACACACACCCACACACGCACACACACGCCCACACCCACCTCCAGCGTGAAGGAGAGGACCACGTCGGACTTGGAGAGGATGTCTCCCTCGTCCCCCATGTCCAGGAAGGAGTTGTTCATGGGCGTGCGCTTGAGCTTCTGCTTGAAGTCGGCTCCTCCCTTGGACACGGGCAGGCTCTCCAGGTTGGCCATCAGCAGGTTGACCGACGAGCGCAGCTCCTCCACGTACATGGCCTCCATGTTGTCAGGCGACACAAACTGGGGATAGCGCCTCTCCTGTAGGGGGCGACGAGGCAGATCAGAGGGTTAGAACTGGGGATAGCGCCTCTCCTGTAGGGCGACGAGGCAGATCAGAGGGTTAGAACTGGGGATAGCGCCTCTCCTGTAGGGCGACGAGGCAGATCAGAGGGTTAGAACTGGGGGTAGCGCCTCTCCTGTAGGGCGACGAGGCAGATCAGAGGGTTAGAACTGGGGGTAGCGCCTCTCCTGTAGGGCGACGAGGCAGATCAGAGGGTTAGAACTGGGGATAGCGCCTCTCCTTTAGGGCGACGAGGCAGATCAGAGGGTTAGAACTGGGGATAGCGCCTCTCCTTTAGGGCGACGAGGCAGAGCGGACAGCAGGTCAGAAGCACATTCTGCCAAACACTTTATTTGACCCATTTTCGACCTGATACCAGATTTCACAAATGTCTTCTAAATCATGATAGTTTTCAGAAAAAATAGCAGATGTACAAGCTCGCAGCGTGGCACAAAGTGACACACTGTAAGCATGTAGTTCTGCCGTTTTCTAATAGCCAACCCTAACCCTAAAATCTAAAACGATAGAGATGCATATTCTGTTTTAATGCTTGATATTTTAGGTGTATTTGTTATATGATGTTATGCACAATTATAAACACAATTCTACACAAATGTTGCATTAGCATGACATTATGAAGTAGAACATGAAATAGATAATACATTATTTGGGTGGAATTAAATGAGTTGGGTGGTGTAGTCATTTCCAGTGCTGTTATTGTGACCTACTGTACCTTGGCCACCCTCTCAGCAAGCTGGAGTCTTCCATCCAACTCCCTACGGATCTGCGCTGCCTGCTCGTCCACATTGTCAAGCTGTGGGGAAAAGCAAATAACAGTCAATGAAATCTATCAAACAGCTGAGTGGACGTAGAACCAAGAGGAGAGAGAGAGAGAGAGAGAGAGAGAGAGAGAGAGAGAGAGAGAGAGAGAGAGAGAGAATGACCAGAGTTAAAGAGGATACATCAGACACTGTACAGAGATAATCCAATGAAAAGCTAGATGGGATAAAGGAGCATGTTAATGAACCACCATTCAAGACTTAAGGGATTAGAATAGACATCACTCAACTAATGAGAGAGTTAGCACTAATTTCAATCACACAAATTGCCTTTATTTCATTCCCCACTACGTGATATTATGCACATTATAAATGCAGCTGCCGCATCATTTTCACTCTTATTATGAAGATTGATTATTTTTCATACAGCAGTAGTTTGCGTGCAGCTTTGTGTGTGTGTGTGTGTGTGTGTGTGTGTGTGTGTGTGTGTGTGTTTGTGCTGAACTGTAAATTGAATACACTGCATGTGTATGACATGAACCCTATACCAGTGCATGTGTGCATTCGTCACACCTCTACTGTAATTTGTGTTTGTCTAATTGGCTTTCCGGTCCATTCCACAATAACTACAAACACAACACATACCCATCGTCCATGTACGCAGCTACAGCTAATTAACTTATTAACCCCAATTACAGCAACCTCAAGCATGCACCCAATGGCCTAGTCCAGGAGTGGGCAATTATTTTTCCCAAGGGGCCAAGGGGCCAAATGGCTGAACAATATTAATTGAATTTCTATATAAAAAGTAGTAAATGGCATTGTTTTGACACTCGGGTAAGAGCATATGTTATTATTATCATGCAATGAAAAAGTGAGGTTGTTTCCAAAATTTCCAAAACAATGGTAAACAGGTTCACGGCAGAGAACTTTGAGTGTGTGAATAAATGTATTGTATTGCATGCTGAATTAACCTTTCACGGGCCGGTCAGAGTCAACCAAAGGGTTGCTTGTGGTCGTTCACGTGGTCGCGACCACAAGTGATTTTTGAGCTGTGCCTTACCGCTCCATTACGTAGCAATGTGTGTTTGTATAATATATGTATGTGTCCGTGTATGTATGTGTCCGTGTATGTATGTGTCCGTTTATGTATGTGTCCGTGTCCGAGTACCAAAACAGTCATCATAGCATAGTTTTTATTTAGTTTTAGTCAGTGAAAATAGGTACTGGACGAACATTAATCGTCGTAGTTTTAGTCAGCGGAAGCGAACGCAGATGTGCGAGTCCAGTCCAGCCGTAATATGCTGAGAGAAGGGGAATACTCTTAAAGTCAGCCTTTGTAGCTTTAGCCAACAGGAACCGGTCATTTACAATTACCCTCAGGATGAATAAAGTTTCCCTCTATCTATCTATATATATCCATCGGTCTAACCTCTCCTGTGCAACAATAACCTTGGGTATCGTCTGGACGCTGATTGAATAAAAGTTTGTGTGCAGCGCTGAAGGCTGAAATCACATGCTGCCTCACGATTCATGGCTAGTACTTCACATATATTGATTGTCCAGCATCCAGGGGATTGGCTTTCAGGAGAAAACAATGTTAAAGATGCTTTAATGTTAAAGATGCCTTTTTTCCCCACAGACCTGCATTTGGATTAACTGCAGGGATGATCGCCAATAGATTATTTGTAAACAACACAAAACAGCACCACTACTCACATTTATCATTGATATTCTTTGGTTGAAATTTTTTTTGTTGATGGTTAGAATTTTGTTATAACGATAGTATATAGAGCACCGAAGTCTGACGTCAATATCGGTAGAGGGTGCAATTGGATGGGTTCATGGACTTTTTTATTTGCATTGTAATCCCCATAGGGGGATTTTAGATCGCCTCAAATAAGAACTATGTTTGAAATATAAACAAATCATCCCGGCCGTTACATGCGAATATGAAGAATAAACTGACTGAGAGAAAACACTAATATGCTATTACTGCTGCTGAATTAGTTAAATTTTCGCTAGAAACAGACTGTATCATATATGAGTGACTGACGGTCATAAACGATGCGGAGACACCCCGCCGACAATAACGCCGAGACAGTTTGTTTACTTTTGGACCACAATTCTTATTCTTATATGAAACGATTTTAAGAGGACCCCCATGTTATTCTCCATAGAGAAATTACTTCCGTGAACCGCGGGATGAGTGAGTGACGTCAGGACTTCGGTGATCTATAGTGATAGTGATATCATTGTTCTAGTGTTATAGTACTTGTTCATTAACAGGGCTCTCCAGCTCTTAGGTGCGTTGCATAATGCTAAGCTAAATTACATTTTAACCTTTGCATAAGCCTCCAAGGTTGTCAATTCTATACTGTAGGTCAAGTGCTATTATAACACAGTCTATTCCCTGTTCATAATCTATTCTATTCTCTAAAACATTACCGGTAATTGAATTACATTAGACATTGGTTTGATAGTTATCTATAATGTTCAACTAGAGTTCATGTGCACTACGACTACGGTCTTTACAGTGCATGTACAGTAAGTGGAACAGTTCCTGCAGTACTTTCTGTGTGTGTGGCAGTTTGGTGGCCATGTTGAAGCTGCTTATCTCTATTCTTTCTCTGCTCTTCCATTTCATTTTGTTATCGGCACAGAGTTCCACTTGTCTCTTTGGATTTGGTGTGCGTGCGTGCGTGCGTGCGTGCGTGCGTGCGTGCGTGCGCCATTATCTATGCTATCTTGGATCATCATTTTTCTCTATGCGAGTCACTCTCTCTCTACCCTTGTTATATTTTTTGCCACGCCAGTGAGCTGATCGTGCTCGAGTTCTGTCTGGCATGGAATGTAACATCTGCCTGTTGATGTGCTCTGCTGCTCCTCTGTTCAACAAGGATGATCAGCAGTGGCTCAGGAGGAGCTTAGAGTGGTTGCCTGGGAATAGGAAGGTAGCGACCATGATCTGGTATACCACCCACATTAAAAAAATATAATATCTCATTCTACTACTCTGCCACCAAAATGACTGACAGTACCATCCATTAAAAGATGTGACTTTCTAAATTGACCTGAAAAAACATGGGGGAGGTGAATCTCTTTTGTACATATTATACACAAGAGTTCTTTAAAAGTTAAATACCTTTGTAAAAAGAAGGTTCAGGGCAACTCAGTTCTCTGTTCAGTTCAAGTAGGAAATCCTTTATTCCATTAATGAAGGCCTTAATGCTGAAATGCGTAGGTCAACAGCGAAAGCACCCTCTCCAGATTTCTATATTTGGTACCCACACAGTATTATTGTATTGTATGCCATGTCGATTAAATGAACACATCGGTCCACAATGGAAAGAAGTTCCGAGGACTTTTTAGGGTTATCTTTTTATGATCATTAATGTCTGACTATTCCACATGCTGTTTACATTTCTGACCAATAAAGTCAGATATTTGTTCCCGGTTTATCCCCCATGGCTTCGTGTCGAACAGGATCATCATGGGATGACAGTTTCCACCCCCCAGTGTTCACACTTATATTCACTTCTTGTATGCATGTTTTTATTTTTTTACATCAATACATTTTTTTTTATTGTCTTTGAGGTTTTGTTATTTTGTGTTGTTTCAGATTGTTTTATGTTTTGATGTCTTTGATGATTGCTGTTGCCACATGTCATTATACGCCAAGCAAATATCTTCAAACATGTCCCCGCCCCACACACACCCACCCACCGTACAGTGTATTGCCATGTTACCGTGACGTTTGCTTATTTCTTTATCCTCCTCAGTCTTTGTGGTTCTGTACAGTACAAACTGCCTATTCCATTCCTATGACAACCAGAGCTCACATGAAGGCGTTTAATCAAAGGCATGGCATTCAGTGGAGAGGTCACTCAACAAGTCTGTGCTGCTGATGACGCCGGTGGTGCGATCATTTGGCTGTGTGATTGTGGAAGAAACCTTGTATGTCCAAAACACATCCTTTTTGAGCGGTGCCTGCCTATATGCAGCTATGTGTGTCTGTCCCTATGTACTGTATTGTCTGAGCACGGACAGCTGCAGCACCTCGGCAATAGCGACTTTAAGCAAAGACGGCTACGCCAGTCTGCTACGGGGACCGGACATGGATCTGTGCTCGATATATAAACCTGCTTGCCGTAGCAGCCCTTCCTACTACGGCAGATGATACACTTTCACGTCGTGTCTACTACGTCTGTTACGTCAAGACTAGGTGGAACCCGTCGCCGTCTTGTCTGCTTGCTTAACGACTTTGACAGCTACGGCGATTGCGTCATAGCCGGCGTAGTCCCGCCTCGCGGAGCCGTCCCGAAAACAGCGCCAGCTTAAAGTCCCTAATACCACTGGATGGCACTGTCGCACGCACGCACACGCACACACACACACACACACACACACACACACACACACACACACACACACACACACACACACACACACACACACACACACACACACACAAAAACTCTCCATGAATTCAAGGCTTCATGCTGTGTGTAATTGCTAGAAAATAAGTACTCCTTGAATGGGTTAATTAAAAACATTCTAAAAGCAGTGCATTTATTTTCACTTTAGGTGTGACATGAGAAGTTGAAATAACGGATAACTTCAGATACAAGGTGTCTGCCCGACTGCACATACCACTAACGCTGGATAATTGGGAAGTGTGTTCTATTCCGTAACATGGTGTGCCACCATCAATGCATGTCAAGGTCTATTCATAGCTTTGAGCACACACGCAGTATGTCATACATACATACATACACAAACACTGATGGTTTTCCTGTTACATGGATTTATGTTTACATTTCCAGCAGCAGACTATGCTGGCAATGTTGTCATTATATCATTACACTTAACGTTAGTAATTGAGTCTGTATAAGTCAAGGATCTTTTCATAGATCAGTCTTTTCTCCAGGCGCCATTTTTTTCCCCCAGACTTTTCAAATCAATCTGTGCTTTAGCCACTTATCAGATTCTTCCACAAGGGCTCTACAGTAAATGTTTTCACAAACCATAGGTCTTTACGGGCATACCTAACACAATGGATGCCTAAACAATGGGACAATTTGTTGTGTGTTCTCAAATCAAAAGTCCTTAAAAATGTAATTGTAATTGCTTCCTTTGAACAAAAACGTGATACGTGAAGACGTGTCGAGCCTCACATGTGTAAAAAATGTATTCCCATCTATGTGTGACATGTGTACGTCCAAACCGTAGCTAGTTGTGATTACAGACCTACTCTGTAGACAGTGTAGTACTTGTTATAAAGAAAATGTGCATTCGGTACTTTGTACCGTCTACCAGAAGGAAATAGTTCAAACTCCCTGCAGAGTGGATGAGAGGAGGTAATTTGCCATCTTGACAGCTTTTTTCTGAATTACTTCCTTGTAGATTTTCTTCCCAATGATTTTTGAGGCTAGGTTCACTATTCGCTGCAGCTTTGTTCTGCCCTTTACATTAAGATTGCCCTACCACATTGCCATGATAAGAAATGTCAAGATTCCCTCTATCAGGTTCTTATACACCGTTTCCATGCTCTCAGACAGACAGACAGACAGACAGACAGACAGACAGACAGACAGACAGACAGACAGACAGACAGACAGACAGACAGACAGACAGACAGACAGACAGACAGACAGACAGACAGACAGACAGACAGACAATCTCTCTTCACTTGTAACCACAAGATATGTTTGATGGAAATAGGAACAACATAAAAATACAAAGTGATTAGCATAACAAAATGCCAGAAGGAAATGAATAAACATCAGGCAAATAAGAGAAAACATAACAACGGACACAGTGAGGCTACACAAAGAGGTTCAGCAGACACTATTATCCCAGAGAGATTTACAGTAAGCAAGGAGAATGCGGGGTAATACAGTAGGTCAATACAGTAGGTAGGTAATACAGTAGGTCAAATGCATGTAATACAGTAGGTCAAATGCATGTAATACAGTAGGTCAAATGCATGTAATACAGCAGGTCAAATGCATGTAATACAGCAGGTCAAATGCATGTAATACACTAGGTCAAATGCATGTAATACAGTAGGTCAAATGCATGCAATACAGTAGGTCAAATGCATGCAATACAGTAGGTCAAATGCATGTAATACAGTAGGTCAAATGCATGTAATACAGTAGGTCAAATGCATGTAATACAGTAGGTCAAATGCATGTAATACACTAGGTCAAATGCATGTAATACAGTAGGTCAAATGCATGTAATACAGTAGGTCAAACGCATGGAAATAGTCATCTAAGATAAACCAAGAACCTATCATCAGAGAAAACAGTACCATGTAAAAAGAACATGACCTGGCCATCTGTCTACAGTAATCTCTCAAGAACAGATTCCTGAGCTGCACTACTGAATCTGTCGGCAGAGGGCATTCAGAACGTGTGTACATTGGGGATTAGTGGAATGAAAGCCTATGAAAGGACCTCATTTTGAAATCTTATGATCATAAGTTTGGATGGATATGCTGTTTAGATAGGTACTGTAGATACCTTGTTGTCTCTTTGCCCCCCTTGCCCCCACCCCCTTCACTAGAAACAATCCAAAGAATGGCGCTAGCGCAAAAACTAATTCCACCCACCTGTGATGTGACAATAAAGATGAATCTGATTGTTTCTGTCACGAACATACTGTGTGGCAGTCGTGCACGCACGCACACAAATGCATGCACGCACGCACACTGCGCCGTCATCCGTTTTGATGGATCATTGTCCTGAGAGAGCAGCTGTGCTTCACCTTCTGACCACCTGCACCCTGTCTCATTCCATCCCCGCTCTCTCTTAGGGATAGTTCACATTTTTTTAACTTAAGTTGTATGAAATAATTGCCATTAACCGGTTTAACGCCATAAAACGTTCCCAGAAAAAAACGATCTACATTGATATCAAAACGATCGAGTGAAATCCGCCGCTATTTTCCCCTTCATCTTTTTTGTCCTAAACTGCTTCCCGTAGCCAACGTGATGACATCACGCAACACGCGCCCCATCTGCCTCCCTGTTTACGGGAAGCAGGAGAACGCTCATAGCTCTCTCCCCTGTACACTGAGCAGGCTGAACTGAGGCCTCGGCAAACGGTGGCTTCGCGGACCGATACGGCTTGGACTATAATGGGACCCCGGGACGCTTTGGGCTTTTGTGAAGTGAAAACGACTGCGATTTTTATTTTTTTGGGTCGGCTGGATTAAGATGGAATAAAGGTATGTCCCGTAGTACCCTCGGCACAAGCTTAATCCGTTTTTTTTTTTTTTACATATCGGGCATCAATAATTGATCTCAAGTCTCATACTCTACTGAACGTTTTCCTTGGAAGGGTTTGATTAGAAACATATATATTTTTTGAAAGTGGTGCAGCCACTTTCTATAAGTAGCAATGTGTGTATGTAATGTCTGTCTCCCTAGCTGTGAGCACCAAAATCCCTGTGAGCACCAAAATGCCATTCAGCA
>OOFJ01110432.1:0-20477 GCA_900323375.1 Benthosema glaciale
CTGTGCACAAGCTCCATGTCTTCTCTCTTTTTGGTACTTTGTGGCAGCTTGAGTGCGCCACTTACAGGCCAGGCATATACACTACAGGCGTATTCAGTGGGTGCGTGTGTGTCGTGGTTTCATGTGGACAACTGGACACACAATTCTTGAGACGATTCTGTGGGTACAGTAAAAAAAGAAAAAATGTAAACGTCTCCGAGTGAATGTCGGGTTTAAGTGGTTAGTGTGTGTGTGTGTGTGGACTCACTGCGGTCTCTCATGGCCGTGCCTCTGGCTGCTGATTGGTGGCAGCGCTGCCTTACTGTTGAACTCCAGTCCTTTCCGCAGGGCTTCCCTGATCTGCTCCGTGTCTGGTGGACACACATACACACACTGAGTTATACCACGAAGGACAGCATGACATTACCCATGTTAACGTCAAACTTATGCCATGCTCCTAGAACTGGGACAGGTCAACAATCGATATCAGAATAAAATGTTTTCCATATTGGCCATAAAGCAATATTTCTTCAGTCATTTCATGCCTCCTAGTACTCAAAGCTTGCTCTTTGATTGCTGTTAGGATGTGTTGTACAGTAGGCTATGGATGATAGCCTTGTGTTGAAAACGGGGAGCAGACACGTACTCATCTGGATAGACCCCATTTCATAGGCAACATTTTGGGTAGACTATCAATACTGTTTTTCGGCAGATATTTGTACTTATTGACTGTCATACATCAGGCCAGACACTGTACTGTACATTGTGCCATCCATGGCTAGAACCTTGGCCAACAGACTGTGTAAATGCCCTAGTCAAGCTCCGTCGTACGAAAGGCGCCACACTGAAAATAGCCTATCTAGCCATTTTCAACACGCTGCACTGTCGTCCGACGTAGCCCAAACCATCAACTACACTACAGGCTTCATTATAAGAGAGGTTGTGTGTACCTTTGTCCGACAGCCTCCGTGGTTGTGATCCTATGCAGATGGACCTGCTGTCCTCCTCGTCCTCCGGCGGTCGACTCAGGTCGTCCCATACGCACTTAGCACTGACACCGCTCAGGTTGGAGCCCTCATTCTCGATGCCCTGGTCCACTCTCTCCTGCTTCGAAGAGCAACACACATACGCAATCATCAACACTAGCCCTCCAAAGCATGCACATTTAAACACAGTTGCCAAGCGGGACCGCCTGCATAATAATAATATAATAATAAACTTTATTTATATAGCACCTTTTTAGACAGTGTCACAAAGTGCTTTACAATAATAAACAAGCAGTCAGCATGTCAAACATGCATGTCAGTAATAGTATCAGAGAAGTTTGCAGAAATATTAGCAAAGCCTTACTTGTAAGTGTGGATCAATGTCAAAAATGGTCTCCCCTCTTCTCATGTCTGTGATCAGCCAAGGGCCGCCGGCACTGTACACAGGACAATCATGCACACAGGTTTGAGTTCCTTGAACCCCATGTTCATAGAATGGAACTCAGCAACAGATGGTAGGGTTGGGGGCAAACTGATGTTCATTTAGATTCTGTCCAGATCTTACTGAACTTCTTTATAGCTCAGCAGACGGGACAAAATCTTCTATTTCTCTCTCAAATATTAATATTTATCTAAATCTACAAAGTGAAAAAGAAGCTACTTCAATATTATTGTCCACACATGCATTCCTGGCAGCTCTGCTCAGGAATGCATGTGGGGAATAAGGCAGAAAATGTGGTGTAAAGCAGTGGTTGTCAAAGTAAAAATCTATATTTTATATAAACAAACTTTTATATATAAAAAGCAGAACAATATGGCAGAACATTTGTTTTTGTTTTTTAAAGTGGACTTTTTAACAATATTCTCTTCTGGGGTTCCCTAGCACAAAATATATTTTCAGATGGCGTCCATGGCCAAATAACGTGTCAATTTGGGTGTCCTAGACATGAAATAGTTTGAGAGCCCCTTGGTGTAAAGTGTTGTGTGAGGACGCTCGTCCTTGTCACTCACACATGGACCCCTCGTAGCAAATCCAGGATACCTTGACCGTTCCACTGC
Organism: Benthosema glaciale; assembly: GCA_900323375.1. Classification (NCBI taxonomy): domain Eukaryota; kingdom Metazoa; phylum Chordata; class Actinopteri; order Myctophiformes; family Myctophidae; genus Benthosema; species Benthosema glaciale. The sequence goes on from OOFJ01110432.1 coordinate 2,025, forward strand.
TGGGCTGCCTGGAGCTCCTCCGTGCACACGCCCACGATCTACAGAAACACCACAAGACAGTCGTGCCTGATTTATACTTTATTATAAACTTGTGTGTGCCGTGCACTCATAATGGCAGATCTCCAAGCACTCAACACGGCGCATTGTGAGCTCGAGATAGCTTATTTCCTGGAATTACACTGCATATAAATCAAGCATATGATATGAACGTGATCTATGATTCAAATCCCATTATCCACCATTGATTTTTCATTAATTAAATAAGAAAGCATGCACATCTCGTCAAAAAATTGCCAGGTGCAGGACAGAAGTCGACATCTAAAAAGAAAGAGAATATGCACACTGGATTTTTAAAGCAGATTTTCAAGTTTAGTTTAATTATGTGAAAAGCTATAATATTAATTCTAGGGTATTATATTGACTATTTATAAAATATGGGGTATATGAGGTAATATGTTATATAAAATGTTAAAACATTCCAATAAAACAATGTCTATTATCAACGTACATAAGATAGTCTTGTGTATTAAATAAATTGACAAAAACTAAAAGGCATTTTCTTTGTTTTAGAAGATTTTCATATAACCTATTTCAGTCAATATAACAACAACAACAGGGTTTTGCCTTTTTGTTAGTTTTAGTTTATTTATAGCCTTGGGAGCCATTTTAATTCTCACCTGTAGAAAAGTGATTGCGCCAAAGGGGGTGTGGACGGGTTGCATCTGTGGGTCCTCCGTTAGCAGCATGTGTTGGATGCGAGATTCGCTACTGTCCAGTGGACTGTGCCATGAAACATGGTCCCCGCTGCAAAATGTGTTTTCTGTAGAAGAGGAAGATGTGGGCATGAATTACAAAGAAAAAAAAGAGAGAAGAAATCTTTCCAGCCAAGTAAAATACACCCCTTTCGAGAGTGTTAATTTGGACGGAGAACTTGGATCGTTGGTTTCTAAGCCACCCGTCAAGACCCAAGGGTTACGTAGGAGTAGGAGAGACAGAGAGACAAGAGTGAGCGAGAGAGGGAAAGAAAAAGAAATTCATCTGCTTGGGAGGTAACATGCACCCGTTCCAGATTCACTGCTTGAGAAAAGAGGGGAATGAAGACAGCCAGGAACCAGTATTCATCCAGCATAGGGCCCACCCACGTGCAAATTGACCCCAGCTGGAGAGTAGAAGGGGTTGAAAGGGTGGAGGGGAGGGGCATAGCTTGGGAGAGAATGGCTGTGGCCTCTCTCTCCCCCTGGCCAGATTTTAAATACCCCTCAACCCCTCCTCGACCACCCTTTAATGTATACATTATATACACACTTTGAGGATTTAAACAACTTAGCAGCACATTGTCTCTTCTCCTTCTCTCTCGCTCAGATGCTCAGGCATGGGCTGTCATAGACCGCTAGAGTCTGACTGATATATTAGTTTAGCCTGAATTATATTGACTTTTATGAAATTATCACACATCAGTGTTGGTAATTATGTAAATGATTTGTATTTCCTTTTTGAAAATTGAAAGTGGTCAAAAAAATTATAATATTATATATGATTTAACACTGGAAAAGTTGCTGCAGGAATTTCCCAGCCCGACTCTGCCGCAGAAGTTGTCGGAAAGCGTCTCATGCCGACAAGCTGGAACCCGCTGATGAAGAACTGAGCATGTTCGGTTGTTACCGACCTCGAAATCCCTGTTCATCGATTCAGTGCTATAGCGCGATTTTTAATGCAACAATATCAAATCGCCAAGTTCAGAATAAAAAAATATTTTTTCAACATTTATGAATTTATTTATTTTTTCATGCCAGAAAGACTGACTTACGTTATGTGTATAATTGAACTTTTCATGGTCTATATTGTTTAGATTTGCAGGGGTTGACAATAAGGTCTCAGAGGCACTTGCCCGTCGGGCAAGTACAGGTCATGTTCTACTTGCCCTCAGCTTTCCTAGTTGAAAACTATGTTTATGTTTTAAGTCACTGGAATCTGCTACAATAAACAATCAAGTTATGTGAATCAGTGGTTCCCAAAGTGGGGTCCGGGAACCCCCAGGGGTCCTTGAGGCAGTTCCAGGGGGTCCACAGCTAAATGATAGTTTGGAACCAAATGGACCCTTATGGGTCTGTAACTAATTAACATTGATTTTATAATATAAATCGGGGGTGTCAGAGATAGAGATGCCATTAAATTGGGGTCCATAGGCGTAGACTAATGCATGTCAAACTGGGGTCCATGAAATGAAATGGTTTGAGAATGACTGCTAGAGCCGTAAAGAATAATCTGCTCTTGTGGGGGTCCCTGGCATATGTTTTCAAATGGGGGTCCGTGGGCTAATTAGTTGGTGCCAACTTGGGGGTCCTTGGCATGAAAACGTTTGATGTAAATACTAGAAAACTAGGGGGGGCTTGGGAGAGAGGCAGGGAGAGAGATGGAAAGCAAGATGTGGATGCGGGGGGGCAAATGACCACCGTTCGTTCAAATATCTCATGTTGTGTTTATAGCTAACTAAGACGGTTGTGTATCCCCATTCAAAATGCACACTTGCCCATTCAGGCAACCAGGTAGGAACCTTCACTTCGCCCGACCATTTTTTTTTAAACTTGCCCCGGGCAAGCGGGCACGTGTTAGTGTCAAGCCCTCAATTGCTGTAAAATGTTCTAGTATGATTGATTTAAAATGTTCTAGTATAATAAAAGCAAAGTAACTTGGAAGAAAAAGCACAATATCGCAATATATTTAAGAATCGCAATATAAATCGAATCAGCACCATAGGTATCGATATCATATCGAATCGGGAGGTAAGTGAATGGCCCCAGTGTAGAGTGTGCCTCTGGTCTGCTACTGGTGTAGACATGGATCACACAAACACTCGTCATGTTTCAGGGCTGACTATTGGTGCCGAAGCAAGCCTACATAAGCCAGAGACATTTGCACATTTGAACTAAATACCATATTCTAAATCTCAACTCTCAATTCCTAAACCAATCGATCAACTCCAAAACAAAGCTAGGCAAAAATGGTATGTGTGTTTTGTTTTGGTGCGAAACTCCGGTGTTGCCTAGGTGTTAATTCTGTGCATGAAACAAGCAACCACAGTCAATGAAAACAAGCCCAAAAGAAGCGACCAGTTTCACCACTTGAGCACTATTACATCAGATATTTTCTAAAATAATCTTGAAAGCAAGCCCAAATAAGCAAATACACACTTCAGAAACAATTACAAAGAAAAGCAACCCGCAACTATGAATATTTAAGCAACTTTACAGGAAAACAAGCTGAAAGTTATAATAAGCAGACCTGGCAACACTGTTGCAGACCAGTGCTGCAGAGTGCAGACTACTTTGCATGCGCAAAAACAATGTTCCATCGAGCGACTAGTTTGTGCTGAACAAAATGTTGCACGTCTGTTGGAGTTGGAGTCTCTTCACTCTCTTGAAATCTGTTTGGTGGAGAGTCAAACTGCAAACATGGCCAAAGATGTCGGACACTCTGTGGTAGCCTACAGAGTTAATCTGTGACCTGGTTACAATGAATGGCCCAATATGCTTACAACTGCCTCATTTATGCTACCATGTGGAAAAACTGGAAATGTCATCTGCGGTAACATTAAGTACAGCGTGTATCTTAAGCAAGACTGACTTTACTGCATTACAAATCCCATTACAGGGTATATAGCAACACTGACCGTGACCAACACACTGTTTGGGACACAGTTCATTAACTTTAGAAAACCATAATGAACTACAAAGAAATCTTCAGTTCTAGATAAAACTATTCCAAGGGGGGTTCCTTCACAATGCTAGGGTTGTCATGCTCATGAAATTTTACTTGACTAATTGTCATTCAAATAATTACTAGTATAAACTCATTTAAACCCGCTTTTGACATTGAACATTGGAACAGAACAGCAATGAACAGCAGATTTCTGTGTCTTTTTAAATCACACCATTGGTGTGAACTGAGTGGTGCTGTGTGTACTCTGTATTGATGAAACAGCACCTCCTATTGATATGTTAAACATAATTGGTACTCTCAACATAGGGACATAGGTACAAAGCCAGGCCTTGGAGTGGTTGCACCACTCCAATTGCACAGGGCAGATCTAACAACAAACAAATAATATACAGAGAAATTACTGACCGGGAACCAATAATCACAATCAAAATATACTCTGTCCAGAGAAGACCATATTAAATTAAAGGTGCAGTGAAACGGAAACAGAGGGCATTTTACTTTGAAGTTTCAGCTTGAAAAAAATACCCCACCTACAAGCTCACAGCACATTTCAGCTTTTGAAACCGACATTACCACAAATGTTTTAACATTTTTGGAATAACAGTATATAAACATCATGCAAGGGCGCTCTTACCTGACTGGAATACATAGCGAGCCAGGCCTTGCATGAGTTCAGCTGGCCAGGTTGGTGGTGCCGTCTCCCCCAGTTCCCTCTTCAATCTGAAGGTGAGTTCAAAGCCAAACCCACTGGGTCCCTCTGCTCCTGTGAATCTGACACACGCAAAAACACAAATAGATTACCGGTATTTGAGACAATTCATTGTCATAAAAAAATTCATAATCGTGACAGCCCTAAGACTTCTTAGGGAATAAGCAGGAATGTTTTGCTAACTACTGGTACAAGACTTCTGGGCTAGTGAGCTGGCACAATACTGACAACATTAACTACTTTCAACTTGGCATGCCTATTTTGGCCATGTCATTAGAGGCAAAAAATAGATAAGTAAATACCAATAATTTCCACTTTGCGGACATTATTGGTATATTGGATTTTTTATTGAATTTATATAATTTGTCATATGACAAATCGCATAGGGTGTAAGTGTCTACCGGTATGTTCCAAATTCTTTCTTTCAATATTTGTTCTGAATCGCAGACAGAGATCATTGAATGGAAATGAGCAGTTAGCACCATCAGCACAGTTCAGATGTAAATGTGAGGAAGGAGGCTTCGTCAATGCTAGTTTACTGACCCTGCGAGACTAAAACCTCTCAGCTCAGTTTAAATTTAAAACATAAACAGCAGCAGCTGTTCTGCTGCTCTTTTCTCTTTCATGCTAAAAGGCACCAAGCTGTCAAAAATCACCAGAGTGCTATAGAACAATGGAGAGACGTGAGTCATTAACCCCGTCTCTGTAGGTGGTCTACTGCTGCTCCCCATGACTGCCTAAACTCAAGGAGAGTGATGTTAACACATAACCAAATATTTGGCCTGACACAGAACCGTTTTAATGCAACATCACTGGTCAGAGGCTTTGTGCAATGCAAAAACTATGAAATATAGCCCATTATGCTAATGAAGATTCAAGAATTCATTATAAATATGATTTTAAATACAGTACACATTACACACAAGCAAAATTCTTTGACTTCGGGTCCTCAACAATGTAGCAAGTTGCAACAATAAACAATAACGAACAAATAAAAGAGAACTATGAGTTTGTGCGCAATCATAGTATGCAAAGTGCCTGTGTGTGGTGTGAATATAAATATTACAGTAGGTGTGTGTAAGGGGTGCTAGCAACTTGTGCTTTAACTTGACGATACTCTTTTTCCTCGAACGCCATGAACAATATCTACCTGCTGCTCACCCAATGTTAAATGTTTTACACCTGTGAACCTGTGATATGACAAGAATATGTGTATGTCTATCTCAGTGGCCACACAAACAACAATACCAAGCGATATCCTGTGCCAAGTGCAGCCTACTTACTCATGAACTCTATTGTCCCCATAGAGGTCACTCAGTCCAAAGCTGACATAGTGCCAGTGCTCCTGGATGTCCCGGGCGGGACAGCCGACATTCCTGTACATACTGATGTAGTCTAATGGATCTGGACCCCCTAACCTGAGAGAAACATGAAGAGAAACAGTTAGACTTTGTTATCACCCTGCTCTGACTTCTCTGGTGCAATATTAGCTAATATTAATAATAATAATTAGCAACATTCATAAAAGTAGTGGGTCACACTCAAGAGTAGCAAGAGTGAGTTGATTTATTTTATTTTATTATTCTATAGCCGAAAACCCTTTGTTCATTCTAACGTTCATTCTAAAGTTTACATGTCAGAACGTTTTCGGCCATCAGTGTCTTTGTCAACTCATGCACTCTTGCCACTCTGAGAGTGCGACCCACTCTTTTATAAACAGTAAGACATGTCATTCATTCAAATAAATGAGATGTGATCCTTAATTAAACTCAAGCGTGTTGGTGTACAACCAAGTGGACCTGTAACTCTGAGAGTGTACAAATGGAACCACATGGACTCCCTCACAGATCCATCTGGTTCTGTTTGTACACTCTCACTTGCAAAAACAGCAGGATTTCTCCTTACTCCTTACTTTAAAAAGCTAAGATAAACTAAACAATATGACGTTTATCTTTGCATTTGTTTATCTTTTAACCATCTTATTTTCTGTGCTTCAGTTGATTGTTGTGTTATTATACTGCTTTGGCCCTGTTTTGGCTAGGTGTCACTTGTAAGAGTGTTTTAATCTCAATTTGACTTCCTATTTAAATAAAGGTTGTATATTATATGCAGAAGGAGGGTCATAAACTTGTCTTCAGAATGCTCAACTCTACCCAAAACCAAAACAAAGTAACTTTACTTACACTACAGCTATGGCTGCTACGAGAATGTATGGCTGTAAATGATCATGTTATCTTTCCTGATTGTTTTAGTCTCCACATTTGGTTAAGTTAATACATATACACATATTTTATTACCAAATTCGACCCCCATAAACCCCCCGGTTGACTTGAAAACACTCACCAGTATTTGACTATAGCAGTGACCTGCAGCGGGTTGGCCTGTTCGGGGTAGAGGCGCCGGCATTCCCCATAGATGGCCTGTAGTCCGGGGGGGAAGAGCGACGCGAGCCCGGGGGCTTGAGCACCGCTGGTAGGCCGCGCTTCGTCCATGAATCCACAGCTTCCAAGTGGTTTAAGTCTTTAAAAAAAACACCCCGTTGATATGAACTGTGTTTCTGTACACACAGCATCAACTAACGGGCATAACTTCAATAATAACAGACTTCTCCCCCAGCCAGCCCAGCCTAGAGACTAGGTGGTGTTGTCTATGAAAAACTATCAGTCCCACTGCCTTCTGTTTCTGCCTGGACCCTGTTGCACACAGGGGGCGGGGCCAAGCCTGTTGCTTACTTACGACGCGTAACCATTGGTCGAATGGGCAGAGCGACGCTTGCCGCGTCCAATGGCCAACGTGGCTTTCTTTGTTGTTTTTGAATGGCAAAATAGTATGAAAAACAAAAACAAAACGATTTTATTATTTATTGTGGTTTTGTGTGTATTTGATTAGTTAATTCATTGTGATATTTTTCATTGTGTCACTATTGGTTTCTCCATGTGGGTTCTGCTACTGGGGATGTTTTATTGTTGTTTGTTTCTATCAAATATACGGTAGCCTACTTTCTACAAGTATGGGTAACTGGAGGCACCCCTTCTCACTTTCTACGTTTTTGTTTCTTTTCGTTGCTTTTTTTGGCATTGCATCTTTAAACACACACAGCTCATTTGGTAGGAGAGGGGAGGGGAAACCCCTTTTCAGCAAACTGCCTTTTCCTGGTTTAGTGCAGGTTTAGTGCGCCTTCTGCTGCCAGAAAGACAGAACCTGCTCATTTGGGAAAGCATAGTTAGAGAAAGTAGACACGGCCCATATCTACACCAAATTCTTAGTTAACTTCCATTCATTCAACTTCAAATATTTAGATAGCTGAAGGAATGCACAGTTGACATAAGATGTGTCATATCTGCTTGGTATGGCCAATAAATCTTATCAATGTTTATTATAGTCAAGTCAATTGTTTAGGGTAGTTTGCTGCCTGGATACTCTAATCTTTTCCTATATGACGAATTCAAATCACTCCGGTCCTAAATGCAACAGTGTGACCAGGCACTGACCAGGAACTAATGACAGCTGCACTACTCATCTTTCAAAGAACTGAATAAGGTGAGGAACAAATTAGATTCTACAATAAATGTTTGGTGTTGTAACTGTAACTGAATACAATGCCTAATCTAGAGTAATAATCAATTTCAACCTGGCATTTTGGGGAATGTTTCATTAAATTAAAATAGAAATTGTGAACATAGCAAATCTACAAGCTCACATGCCTTGCAATTTGACACTTAGTGAGCATGTATAGATCTGCAATTCTTGCTAGTCGTTGTTCAATGACGTACAGGCTTAGCTAGGTGGATAACCTTAACCATTAACCAATCTCATGTGTATTGTTTCAGCAGCTGGTGTATGAATGAACCATGATGATGACAACCTAAACCTGCCACTTACTCTGGCAACAGCTGATTCGTCACACGGTCCTCATCTTCTGTAGACAATGAGTGACTTCTGCTGGTACACATTTCCTCCACTGGGTCACCACAGAACCAGGTTTCCATTACCACATGCTTCCCGTACACAATGGCACAACAGCGGGCACTACCAGTACCTTCCCCCTATCCACAGTGTCACCACCAGCCAGTATCCGATTCCACAGCCATATCTACTGATGACCGGGAGCCCAAGGGGTGTTCCCCATGGTTATGAAGAACACCACCATCACTACAGTGGACTTTCCCCAGTGCTGTGGTCTAATTATACACTTGGGACCTATGCCGGACCCCATATCAACCCGGTCCCTGTGGCGTCCTCTCCTCTACCCTCCAGACCACCAAGGCTGCAGTGCCAGGCAGAGGCTCACTGGCCCGAGGGTTTCACCCTGAGAGGGGAGCTCCACTGGGGGAGGCTGGAGAGAGTGTACGGCCCACGCAGAGAGCTGCCAGGCTTTGTAAGGGAAGACCTGCGCAGAGTGTATGGCACCTATCCCAGGACGGACCTGAGCATCACCTATCACAGGGGGGAGTATGTTGTGAAAGCGGACCCCCACGTTGCAGAGCAGGAGTACAAAGTGGAGAGGCGGGTGATCAGACAAGACAAGAGCCCAGAGGAGGCTGGTGGTGTGAGGGACACGAGGAAGAGGAAGAAGAGGAGAAATCTAAGGTGATGATCGCACCAAATATGGCTTCATGCTGCTGCTAGAAACTGGCCATTTGGGAAAGTTAACTGTCCTAGACACAGCCCAGCAAATTCTTAGTTCCATTTAATCAAGTTGGACAAAATATAATATTGATTGCCTAAAGCAGTGGTTCTCAAACATTTTCATGTCAAAGACCCTCACGTTGATATGTATTTAGCCGCAGAACCCTATTTGAATAGAATGATTATTCCAAATTGTCAAGGTTTTTCCACAGTATTTTGAATTGTCTGATTTAGAAGAAAACAGTCCTTATGCACACCTACAATGGGCACGTGCGTTGGATAACTGCAACTGGAGTAGAAAAAAAATGTCTGATTGAAATTGTATATGATTTTACTCATTTAAAATATGATGTAAACTGATGTGTAATGCTACCTCAACAATAACTCCTATAATATATGTGCCCTTGTCCAATGATAACTTAACAATGATTTGTATTTAAGTATTCTCTTCACTTAAAAGACCACGCCTTTAAAGGTTTTCTGCTGTCCATTCTTCCTGAAACAGTTGTTTATTTGTCGACTGACTGAGTCACAGTATCCAACCATAATGTTTATGGCTCCTTCAGTCTTACCGTTATCTCCATGGCTGCAGGTTTATCAGAATATTTGCGGTGTGGTTGCGTGGGCTGAGTTTAAGGGCATGCTATTTCTGGAGTCCTCACATTACTGTAAACTTGTTGTACTTGAACACACCCTGTTTCAAGAAAACTCCAGATATGCACATTTTTTGCATAAAATATAAGGTTCATTGTCAATAAAATATGGGACAGGGACACAGGAAAACGGTTTGAATTTATTTATTAACAGAATGTGGGAAATATACATTATTTACTTCAAGTTACCACAATATACTTTAGATGTACTCATCAAGTAACATAAGCAGAAAATAGAAGTTATATTCACAATTTGAAAACAGTCATTTTACAGAAAATATGAAATGGTGGCACATGCTAAACGAAAACATTTATCAATTTGGTTACATTTATACTCTCAGAGCTAAATTAACGAAGATTTGACAGCGTAAAAGCCATCAGATAGCATGTTTGTGAAGGTCATAATACTTAGCATCCTTTGGTGTTGTGGTGTCAGACTAGTACCCTACCAAAAGAACTGAGCCCATAGATGACACCTGGAATAGCCACCATCTATGGAATTCAGTTCTCATAGTAGAGTACTCCTTCTAAGGTCTTTAAGATCTTCTTCTTGAGCCTCTGTTTCCTCTGGCAAGGTATTTTCCATTAAGACATTCAGATTGATATTTATGCAGAATGTTTGCTGACATGGCTAGAATGCTAGGGTAAGGGTATATGTGGTTATGCATAGTATAGGCTAAGTGGTTAAAGGATGTGTACATGATTCTGTTAACACAAAAGTGTGAGCTCTATATTGTGATATAATCATTTATGCATAGCGTTGGTCCAGCTCCTCCCATCAGGAGAGAGACCTCATACAGGATACATGATAAAAGAGTGAAGTTGGAAGTGATGAAACACAATTAAATGAGCCAACAATATTGGAATTGGAACACTATAAAATTGAAGCTGATAAATGGGTTCTCTCTCCCGATTTTTCCGCGCCTAGAAATGTATTTTTCTATTTAAAGAGCTGGAAACCCCTAAGGAACAAACACTATTGATTACTATTTGAATATATAAAAAAAAAACGAAAACGAAACGAAAAGCACTTTTAAACATTACATGACCTAATAATGACTCATGAACTGCACCTCAACGACCTACAGTATGACCTTGCCTGTTTCTACAGAAAGGCAGAGAGATGATGAAACATGAAGTCATTGAAGGAGACCAACTATGAGTTCACAGGGAGGACATCTGGTGACGTTGATCTATAATACGGTACTATAAGCGTATAAGTCAGTGGTTCTCAAACGTTTTAATTTTAAGGACCCCCAGTTCATTAGGCCACGGACCACTCTGAAAGTGCACAAATGGAACCAAATGGACTTGTGTCCCTTAAATTTGCACACTCAGAGTTACAGGCCTCTTTAAGAGTCCATTTGGTTCATAACTCAATAATGTAGCTGTGGAACCACTGTTATATGTAACACAAGGATAGTCCTTAATGTGTGCCATGAAGCATCAATTTACCTTTTGTTCCATACATCCATTGATCCATGTTGCAGTTTCTGAAAACTTTGAAAATCAATGTCCAATAATTTCAAAGCCAAAGCTCTTCAGTTAATATTGTAACCAACTCTCCTAGTACAAATCCAATGCTGTCGTGAGAACTGCCCCACTGTGAAGTACACTGACGGTTGTCAGAGGAACCCGTCCATTCTCAAGAAGAATTCCTGGAAACGTTTCACAACGGCTGAAATGAAAGTCAGACTTCTGAGATGATGCAAGCATCGAGACTCGGATCATACAGACACAGCCCTGACCGGGGCATTCAATGACTCATCATTTGTTGCTCCACACCACCAAGAGGAAGAACTTTGGAGCATGATAATCCATGTATAGTTGGTGCCGTGTCTCGTCATTCTCAATGTTAACCGCTTTAAACCCTATATACTTCAATGACAAGGAGTTCCTTAGGCCCCCCACTTTTCCCCTTTCGCATTAAATCTCTTCGCCAATGAGATTCACAGTGAGCTTGTAGATCGGTTACTTTCACTGACGGTCAGTTCCAGAATAGGGACTCTAAGGTTATTATATGGTAATAACTAATTTCATTATAGTTGATTCACTCATGTTATCTCGGTCATGTAATGTAGTCAGTGCATTCCACTACAACACAATGAACTTTGTGTGGAAGGCCACACCTGAACACGGTCAGGAAACTCCTCTGTTGCCGCCAAGGCACTGGGAAATAACCAGTTCCTCCAGTGCCTATTACAAGGAATTCCCCATCATAGCATCCCGTTCTACATCGACCAATTTGAACAAAAGCTGTAATTAAACAGATTCATTGACATTAATGACTTGCTAGGTGACTGAAGTTGTTCTGACTCATTTGTTACATTCTATTTATTAACTATCAAGCATTTATTATACATTAGCAAGCAAGATTCCTGTATTAAAATGTTTAACTCACATACACAGTCGGTCTTCCAGATCTGAATAAGAAACAACATGACCCAGCATCTAAGAATGTCAAATACGCAGGTAGTGGTTATTCTTGGCTAAATACTTACCATATCAGCCATTTCACAAGTTTACCTTCCAGATCTATTGGCAATAAATATACCGTATTTCCTCATAGCAGCATCCCAAAACAGTGCTCCTGATCAGTCAAACTTAAAAAGCACCCAGCAGTGCTCCCAGCTCAACAAAAATATGTCCCAGTGTTGCATCAGCAGCCAGACTATCCACACCAAAATGAACCCCCCCCACACACACACACACACACAAGCCAGTGGATTTCCTTCCCCCTAATTCACCTGCGTGGGTCCTGATCTGCTCGGCTCGCTCTCCCATGTCGTCCAAAGTCCCACGGAAGGATACAGCATACTGCCTGACATTCAGAGCAAAAGACCCTTAAATACCACCACGGCACCACCTTTCACATCACACACATCAGCCTCCCTCCCTCCCTCCCTCTCTCTCCCTCCCTCTACCTCTGCTCTTCATGTCTTCATGCACTCCCTCTGTACGGTAAGCCTGACAGTCACTTCCCAGTAAGGAGGAAGCAGGGGGAGTGAACACAGCACGCCCCCTCACAATGAATCAACATAATAGTTTCTGAGGAAAACCGTCCTGGCCCGGCCATGCCCCTGTGGTGGAAAAGTGCGTACATTTACTCAAGTATTCTTTTCTGAGTATTTTCTCACTATTTTGTTGGGGTGCTTTTACTTTACTTCATTGTTTAAATATTTAATACTAATGCTTTACACTTCTGCTTCCCTGCATTGCAAAGGAGAATATTGTACTTCTTATTCCACTACAATTATTTGACAGATTTGGTTGCTAGTCACTTTGCAAGTTTGTTTCTAGTACAAAACATATAGAGTAAACGCATATACCTATAAGCTTTGGCTATTGAAAAGTTGCCAATCTACAAGCTCTTGTATAGATTAAGCTCTACTCGTAACAGAGTATTTTAATTTCTGGTACTGCTACTTTTACTCAAGTAAAGAATCTGAGTAGCCCACTTCCATCATGGCCCTGCCCCCTGTTCTCATAAGGCAACCAGGGGAAAGGCTCTGTGTGTGTGTGTGTGTGTGTGTGTGTGTGTGTGCGTGCGTGCGCGCGTACGTGCTAGAGGAACCAGGAATTCCCCCGCAAGCCATGAACAGCTGTAGAGAAGAAGAGGTGATGACGAAGCAGACATGCTGCAGTATGCCGGGTAGACGTAGGCAAACATAAACCTTGTTTGGTGTGTGTGTTTGAGATGGAGTGAAACTCTATTTAGGAAATGGAAATGATGTCCAGAACATTTGTGGGCTTTTTTTTTTTTAAATGCTCTATCATGTTTGAGCTGCGAGACACAATAGATTTCCAAGAAAAATACTTGTTCAATCATGTTTGTCATTATTGCTTGCGTCAGAGTCTGATACATTTTGGATAAGGCCCATTCAAGAGTTGTTTGTATGGTCACGGGGATGTTAATTCAGGTGTTTCGAATGACACGCACGTTGAAACACGTTTCATAAGACCAAACTAAAAAATAACCTTGTTTACTCCAGACTCCTGTTAAAAATGGACATGACGTGTGTATGTGTCTGTGTGTGAAATCAGTAGAACATACAGTTATGTTAGTTAGCTACAACAATCACATGACTGGATCAGGAAGTTATGACCCATTGTCTTAATAAAAGAATATTATTCATGCCGTTTCACCTCTTGGCAAAGCCCATATTGTTTCTGTCCCAAACCTTGTTTTTCAGGAAATGGAAAAAGTCCCTGTGTAGCAATGGCTCTAATGTGGTTATTATTTAGTCACAAGCTCTGGTTAATACTTTTCATTTGTAAAATATTCATAATAATAGCCAGTCACACTTTCACTTTAAAGCCTTTTCTAAAATGGCAAAAATAGCTGATCTACCAGCTCACAATGACAAACTAGCACATTCATTTGAGAAAATACAGTATAAATAAAGTTGAAATATGGATACATGGTTTCTGCCCGGCTTATTTCCTCATCTTATCATCCAGATAATCAGGATATTAGAAACCGGTTTGGTCCGGTACTGAACAAAGTGAACATAAACTTCCCCAAAATATCCATGTCAGTTTAAATCTATGGTTTCCTGTGATCTGAAGAGAAAAAGGGGATTCCACACTGTTCACCTCCCAAAAGAATTACATTTCTTTCTCTAAGTAACTGTACACACAGAGGATGTGCCTTCATTAAAACATTTTCTTTACATATACTTGTACAGTACATTCAGCGTATTAGGTCATCAGTTTGGCACAGTCTGTACGAAACAGATAAGTGGACGCAGCTTGATTAAGAATAGGTCCAAAAACCAAACTAATGGTACATTCCTAAGAGTATACACACTACACAGTAAAATCCTAAGTGGTAATTCATCAGTTTGTAACCAAGTGTACGAATTGGGGCCATTTGGTACCGTTCCATACACTCAAGAGTCCAATCAAACACTCATGATTTTACAGTGTAGGACCATTACTAAAATAAGAGATACAGAGACCCCATAGAACCTCACACTCATTGATGTGCAGTGACTCTAGAATCCACTTTCAAACTACATCCTTGGGCCGGTGGGATAAGTTGCAATTGACATTTTGCAGCCGGACTTCAGTAACAAGCGTGGCTTTCATGCTGCTGTTTGAACGCTGGGGAAATCACTTGCAAAAGGTCACTGAGCCCATTTCCTTTCTTTCCTCCACATGCATCTAAAGACCCCGTAACAGCCCCCTTTCAACTGCACTTCACTTACTGGCACACGGACATATTCAAATGTGTAGGAAGCAAGCAAGTGACGGTTTAGGGCTTGGTAATGTTAATTCACCGAAAGTATATCGAAACCGACATTTAGAGCCAATCGCTGACTTAATCCTGCTCATGTAGGTTGATAGAATTTTTGACAAGCAGGTAAAATGTTTATATTGGTTCATCGTCTATAATCAAGAGGAAAAATGTATAAAATAATTAGAATTAGTCTGATTAAACACTATAGGCAGACACTATTGTATGCCCAATTGCCTACATTAGACTAACTTTGTCGTACAATGATGACATAAGAGAATAGCCAATCTACAAGCAATAGCGACTAAGCGACACCATCTGTCACCATTTCAAAGAAAAACATTTTATTAGTTGAAAAGGGGCAAAGGTTTTACATAATCCTAATCATGATATTGATTTGAAGTCATATCGCTCAAGTTACGGTGAGATGAGAATCAAAACAGCATCTTTTATCAACCTGGTACATTACATTCAAACGTTCACATAGCACCAACCGTACATTACAGTATACTTGGCCCCCTCCTTTTTTCCCCTCTACACCAAATAGCTTTGCCCAATATAGCAGATATACAAGCTCTGAGCTTGTAGAACTTCGATTCTCGCACAATGTTCACCCCAAATCATTAGAGTTCATGTAGATAGGCCTGTGTATTACTATTTTCTATTAAAATAGAAAAGTTTACAAAGGCATCCAAAAAAATATGCCAGGTGCTGGACAGAAAAAGGTACAACATAGTTATTACCACCAACTTCCTCAGCTCAGACTGAGGAAGAGCCAAACGCTCGAAATGCCACCTTTGGTGCCAATAATTAATAATAATATATAATTTATATAATATCAATGGGAGCATGATCCAGTGTTCAGTGTTTTCACTTAGGTTTTAACAGGCCACAGGTTATTTTTAAGAACTACGATTATTAAATTGTATGAATAGGGTTATCATCATCTGAGGCTGGGAGCACTCTTTTGTGTTTGTTACACACATTCAATTAAAGTTTCCTTGCTTGGCAAACTAGCATATCGTCGCTGTAGGGAAGAAACCTCTTATATCTGTGTAAATATCTTTGTGTTTTTTTGTAAAAGAATGCCCCTACTTGATCATACTACAGCACCAGGATCAAAAGTAGCAGATCCATAATTTCGAAACGCAGCATAAAGCGACATCTTTTAACTAAGCTTGTAATCTGCTACTTTTGTCATTTTTTATTTTCAATCCTGAAAAGTAACAGTTTTGGACATACAGTATTCCACCCAACAGAGAGTCAGTGACAATATGAATATATGCCATGTTATGGAAGCAGGCTGAGGCATTTATAGTCTGTAGTAAGATACCGTCACTTGCCAAACAGAGCTGATGTACAATCTAATTAGCTGATGGCACACCCTTGTGCGATGGAGTAAAAAAACATTCACTGCAGGTGAAAACGTGTTGAATTGAAGGCACATACATACTGGCTGTACAGTAAAAAGATCTCGCTACAGTTCTCAACTCAAGAGGTCTTTGTCTTTTTGAAACGCAGGCCAACCACGTGCCTCTGAAGCCCCTCGTTCAAATCCCACATATGATCCACGGCGAAAACGCCCCTCTGCTCCACAAACGCCTCAAACAGGTGGAGTCCACCCCCCACCCCGAAGTAGTGGGCCTTGGTGGCGAGATAGACTAGTCCGTCCGGGGCCAGCAGTCTGTGGAGGGTGTCGTGGAGGGCGGGGTAGTACGTGGTGTTGTATATGGTCTCCGAGGTGAATATAATGTCATATTTCGGTGACGGATCCTCCTTCAGAACCAGCGTGAGGAACGTGGTCCAGTCACCGGAGAAGAAGCGACACCTGGCCATTGATGCATGCTGGGACGGCTCGAGGGCTCGTTTCTTAAGTGCTGGCTCGCCGTCCTCTGCCTCCTGTTTCTTGGCTTTCGTCTCCTTTGGACTTTCATCTTCTTTCACGCTCTTGCCTTTCCCCTTGCCCTCTACTTCTTCGTCCTCTTCTTCACTCTCCGCATCATCCTCCTCCTCCTCCTCTTCCTCACAGTTCAGCAGCACGTTGGGCAGGGTGAGCTGGTCGATGACCGTGCTGTTGTAATCCTGGAAGTAGAGGTGCAACAGTAATTTGAACTTGACGATTTATTCCATTATTAACAACAGAATCGCTGAGTGATTTGATTGATTTGGGGGACGGACTGAGACTGGGAGGTCGGGGTTCGGTCCCCGGCCGGGTCATACCAAAGACTCTGACAAATGGCACACAGTGAATTCCGGCTTGGCACTCAGCATCAAGGGTTGGATTGGGCTAATTCCCTGCAACATACTAGCGACATGTCCAGGGGGTGTACTTGTACATCAAACTGCCTAGCACTACAGAAACAGGGGATAGGCTCCTGCCCTATGTGCCTCATGGCTCGGCAACGCTTACAAGTTCACAATTGTGAGCTTTTAGATTGGCTATTTTGGTACGACACTGTTGCACAACAAAGTAGTAAGTAAGAAATAGGGATTACGTTTTTTCCATCAGACTAATCGATTTAACAGTCGTAATATAATTTTGGCAGCTTGATTTGATTTGTTTATAAAATAATAAAATAAAAACATCTAAAAAGTAATGTTCAGAATAATGGCTAAGAATATAATGGACAGTTGCAGGCAGGCTTACCTGGAAGTGGACCTGCCGGGCTCCTCTCTTCAGAGCCAGTATCCCCAGCAGTGCCGCCCCGCAGCCCAGGTCCAAGACCGCCTTCCCTCCGAACGTCTCTCCGTCCCGGTCCAGCAGCTCCAGGAGGTCGTAGGTGCACTCCCACACACGTAGGCCTCCCTCGTACACTCCAGAGATGAGGTCAGACCTCTGAGCGGCGGTGCGAGACAGAATGTTCTCCTGGTCGTCCCTCTCCGGGGCGGTCTTTTCGAGCACTGTCTCGTTCAGGAAGTGGAGGGGAGGCAGAGCGCCCACGCTCACCGTTTCTGACACGCCGTCCTCAAGCAGAGAACCAGGGTCTGGCGGTGGGTGGTGCTCTCTAGCCTCTTTGGCCGGCTCTGCGGATTTGCTGTCTGTTGTCTTGAAATTTGGAAAAGGCAGGACAGACATGATTAGATTAGAGCAGTGATGCTCAAACATCATTTCTAATATGTATATTAGAAAAATGGTCTTAAGTAAATAATAGTATATGCTTAAACATTCGACAAGGTCTAATATTTCTAGAATTACTGCAATTTTATACAAACCTGTATAGAGTCATTTAGAGTCTGATAATGATGTTATCGTGCATGTTCAACTTCATATCATACATACTTTACATTATGACTTAAGTTAAGAAGACACATTTTCCGCACACACACACACACACACACACACACACACACACACACACACACACACACACACACACACACACACACACACACACACACACACACACACACACACACACACACACACACACACACACACACACAGGCTTGTTTTGGCCATCTGGTGGCCAAACACACTGAGTGGAAGTGTCGAAAAGTTAAAA
>OOFJ01110469.1:4089-17144 GCA_900323375.1 Benthosema glaciale
CCCTGTGTGAAGTGAGCGGTGCAACTGTACCATGTGGGGGTCCCCTGGGTGTCCCGGCAACATCCAGACCCCCAGGAACACGTCCAGGGGAGCAGCCTGATTACGGCAAGCCGCCCCACGTCCGAAACCGTTCATAAATGACAGAGTTACCGTGTGGGGGTCCCCGGGGAGTCCCTAGGGGGTCCCCGGAACATCCAGACCAAGGAATGTGGTCAGAGAGCCAGCCCGGTAACGGCGTGCCTTCCCACGTCCGAAACGGTGGAGAAATGACCGAGTTACTGTATGGGGTTCCCCGGGTGGGGGGTCCCTGGGGACAGGTGGGGGTCCCCGGAACATCCAGACCCCCAGAAACACAGCCAGGGGGCCAGTCCGCTTTCGGCGTGCTGCCCCACATACAAAACAGTCGAGAAATGACAGAGTTACGGTACTTTAGGAGTTCCTGGGGGGTCCCCGGGGGGTCTCCGGGATGTCCGGAGTTCCAGACCCCCAGGAACACGCTCAGGGGCCAGCTGGGTTGGGGTGTGTCGGGCCGTGTCTTAAACTTTCGAGAAATTACCGAGTTGCAATGTTGTATATTTTGGTACTCATTACATACACGGAGACATACACACATTGCTACGTAATGGAGCGGTTAGGAACCGCTCAAAAACACACTTGTGTGAAGTGAAGGGCACTCTTATCATCAGACGTCATCACATTCCGTGCTCAGCCAATCAAATCATCTCACATTTGGTACACGCAAACACACAAAACTGGGCATAGGAAGGACAAAAAAAAAAGAATCTCCATGAATTCAAGGCTTGATAGATTGACAGACACATTTTGGGGGGGGTGAATTACTCCTTTCATGAGTGAACACACATGCCATTTGTTATAATATCACAGACACAAATGAGTGTACAGCTGTTATAAATGTATTTGTTCTTTCTCTTTTTAATATACTGTCGCTTCATAATTGTCTTTCTAAGAGGCCAAGCTTTTCCACTGCACTCTGCACTAAATGACATTGTGTTTTGTATATGACTTATATTATTGCTTATGTGTGCTTAAGTCCATGATGACACTTTAAATCCGGTAATCACTTCAAAGCACCTTTCTCTCTCTCCCCCGCTTTAAAAAAATATATATGTATATATACAGTATTAGTCAAGAGTTTGCTGATCCGGTGAAAATAATGTGTGTTTGCAGTGGGCTCTGCGGGGTGCATGTCAGCCGGTGCTGTGCTAATGTTTTAAAGGGAGATGGAGCATCAGGAAAAGTCCGACCTAAGCATCTGCTGTGGGAACAGAATGAGTGTTCTCGGTGTAATATACAAGGCTGATGGTGTTTCCCGGCCCAGGGCAACTTATCAACACAGCCACAGTGTTTCCACTCACTTTCTGCACTGCAACACCCGAGTCCAAATTCTGGAGATGGTTGAATGTAGTGTGTTCAAACTGTAATGTAATTTTCCACCTGTCCCCCTGGCCTATATGGACCACCCTCAAAAGCCTCTTCCACGTTCGGTATAGAGCGCCGCAGTCCCGCCCCCTTTCATGACGACGCCGGTTTCAGAAGTGAATTCCCTGTTCATTTTCTTCATAGACTTTTCAGATTGATTGATTGATTGATTGACATGCAGGGGTGTGTATGCATTGGCCTGCACGTGTGCACAGCACACGTGTGTTTTGTGGATGGGTGTTGTTCACAAGTGTGTCTCTATCTCTGAGTGTCTGATAAATGTACCAGATGCCAGTTCCCCTTAGCAATACTTTCAGAACAGCAGGACAGACACAGTGTCTCTGTCTCTCTCTCTCTCTCTGTCTCTCTCTCTATATATATTGCCTTTCGTCTCATGTTGGATTTCAAGGGCTCTCGCATAGCTCTCACCATCCCTCACGTCCGTCCTGAGAGACTAAACTCCAGTGTATATCTTTCCGTCTCGTCCCTCGCTCGCTCTCAGAGAAACCACCTCTCTGTTAAGAAATATTTCCACTCTTTTGGCACGACGCCGCTGTGCAACAAAGCACGAGATAATGCTGAAGCGGTCCATTGTTTTTTCTGATGTACAGTATAGAAAACAAAGTATAGTATTTAGTTGTTGTCAGGTTAAAAACCTCAGGTGTCCAAAAGTATTACTTTTCATTGCGTTATACCGACAGCAACGGTATAATGCGTGAAACTTTCTTCCTACCGCTAGCGCATGGGGCTGTGGGTCGTGCCTCTGCCGATCAGCGCTTGCGAATCATCGGCGCGAATATACCAAAATAGATGCACACAGTGCACACTGCGACCTCCCCTGTGTGCACACAGAACACGCGCTAACTCAGTCAGTCAAACGTATTCTCCGCTGTTCAGCGTCTCACCCAGAAATAACTGCTTCATCTCGACAGAAAGCAATCCACACACTTCACTGCTCCTTGGTTGTTCGTGCGTGCGTGCGTGCGTGCGGACCGTTGAATTACAATATATCAAAACCAATAATCAACTTAGTCTTGCTTATGTAAGTTAATTGAATAATCGAGGAAGCCGTTTTTTTCCTTCAAATTGATATTCATGTGTTTTAATACTCTAATATTTGATTGTACCATGTACCACCATTGTTACAACAAAGCATAATATCAGTCTGAATCAGATTAATGAAATGTTTTAATAATTTAATTGATGTACACCATTGCAAGCCTGAGATCTGCTATTTAAAAAGATTTTAAAGCAATACTAAAAAAAAGGAATGGTTTTGGTCGTACATTCATATAAGGTTTCAGGATTCAAATTCAAAAATAGCAAAAGTAGCCGATCGACAAGCTCGAAACATTTCTCTTCACAGCACACTTAAGGCCTGCAGATCTGATACGTTTGGTGCTTTTGATCGATCAGGGCGTTAATTGTACAAAAAAGTTAAGTTAAATTATGGAGATGCGAGGTTTCCGCCCGACAACAACGATGTGCTGATGAGGTGATGGTGTAACTCCAGTAGATCTCCATTGTGGTTGTGATTGTTCACATTTGCAGCTCAGTTGCAACTGATTTGTGTGTTTCTAAAATGCGTTATTTCCCGTGAACCAATTACAATGGTGCCTTCCGGCGTTCCCAGAGATATCTTGCACACTCTCTCTCGTGCGCACACACACTTTTACTCTCTCACTCTCTCACTCTCTCTTGCTCTCATTTAAGCATCCACTTAAATGCCAAATAAATGCCAAAAAATGCCCCAAAATATATTGAGGTCGACAAGCAACGGCACCTGCTCCTCGCTTCCTCTTATCAAAAACATGTCCATCAATCAACCGTGCTATGAAACACCACCAAGCCGTGTGCTCGGGTAGGTGGCGCAGTGGTACCACTCCACTAGTATGGAGTTTTTTTTTGATTGATTGAATACTTTATTGGCAGAAATGTAATTAGTACAGCATACAGTCAGACACGAATGAAATCAGTACAGGGTACAGTCAAACACAACAGCCAAAGGGAACACCGAAAAAAGTCCTTGCGGTCTTGTTTCCATTCAGGTCCTGGGTATTCAGTTCATAATCATGACATAAAAATAACAATAAGAATTTTCAAATCATCATAAAAGGTAAACAAACTAACAAGACAGTACAGGTTGGGGAACAAAAGGGGTTATCGGGAGGTGGGGGAAGTCGCTGGACTAGAGGGAGGGGGGGTAATCATTTCCTCTCCCTTTGGCATGCTGAAAGGTGTTTTTTCAGGCCTGTTTTAAAGGTTGTGGGTTGTGGGTTCGAATCCACCGCAGTGCGTCCAGGGGGTTGGGAAGCCGGGCCGGGCTGGGAGGGTGAAATCACTGCACGTAAATGACGTAATCCTGCGGGGCGGAGGCCGCACTTGTCTCCAGAGGGAGTGAAGGCTCTATACTTCCTCCCAGTGGGGGCTCCTCACTGGTAGTAGGATGACAGCAGTGACAACACACATCATGGGGGTGACTGAACATGCTGAGATATAACAACCAGAAAAAAGAAAAAAGCATTCGCTACACCAGGGGTTCCCAAACTGTGGTGCATGCACCCCTTGTGGTGCATGAACACCCTCTAGCGTGACATGAAAAGGGTA
This sequence comes from Benthosema glaciale, assembly GCA_900323375.1. Classification (NCBI taxonomy): domain Eukaryota; kingdom Metazoa; phylum Chordata; class Actinopteri; order Myctophiformes; family Myctophidae; genus Benthosema; species Benthosema glaciale. Next base: position 8,137 of record OOFJ01110469.1, read on the forward strand.
CCGGTGGTTTTATGGTGTGTGTTTTTTAACACAAGCGGCAAAATCTGCTAAACCACTGTTGTAAGCAGATGTATAGAGCAGCTGTGGGAGTATACAGCAGCTGCATGTCTCTCAGTGCAGTGACATTCTGTGATTAGTTGCCATAATCATGTTAAAAAAATATATAATTTTCGGCCAAATACAAGACGACGTTGAGGGGTACATCAGCTAGGTCAGGAGGTAACAGGGGGTGCACAGCCTAAAATGTTTGGGGACAGATGAGCTACACACAATTCTCAAGACGTTCTGGAAATGTTCAAATTTTTTATCCATTCAAAATGACATGATTGGGGGATGATCAAGAAAGGGGAAAAAAAACACACTATGCTACTTACTATGCAACAAACTATGAATAAACTACAAAGGTGTGCTGTGTAATAGGCATATTGTATCCTAATGCTAATTCTCACCACCACGAGACGTATAAAAATAGCTCTATAAAACATGATGACTTCATTAGCATTGGAAATCTTAAACAATATCCTCCATCTGTGCCGACTTCCTCTCAAAGTCATTTGGAGCAGGCCTGCCTGCCTGCCAGACAGGGAGCTCTGCTGGTGCCATTCACGCAGAAATCCCAATGTTCTGGGGAGGTCTCAGCCCACTAAGCTGTGAATATTCCTGAAGAGCTCTCTCTCTCCTCCGAGCTCCTCCAAACCAATTAGAATTAAAAAGTGTAAATCGGCCTTGACGCCTCCCCCTCAAGGTAGCCCTGCGTTGTTCCTGAGAGGATTTCCACTCGCAAGCGTTGTCAGCACTTCGGCTGTGTGGACGTCAGTGCAGGCCACAGAGACAATTGCTCTATAGAACGCATGCGGAGCCTTCAGCCTTGGCGACGGGGCCTTACCTACTTGACCTACTTCACCGCAGTGGAATCAACTGGGATAATTAGAATGGAACGTGTATAGCACTGGTACAGTACTAGCACAGCATCAACATTTCGTAACGCAATACTGTTATACGTAGCCGATAGCGTATACCTCAGTTCAAAGCAGGGTTTTGTAAACCTCCACAAGTCGGAATCTATGAGATATCCGGATGGTGGCTCTTCAACCATTCAAAGTTCGGATGTAATTTGTGGCTTTGTACCGCATCGCTCCCGACATGTACACGTTTCTGGCAAGAGGTAAATGTGTGCGCTAATGCTAATGTTAGCAAATGTTTACAGTGTGTGCGTTCAGGGGGGTGCTGCCGGGAGGAAACCGATCCTGTTTAAGTGTGGTGGCACAGCTTAACTACATTTATGCTAACAGCTATAGCAGCAAAAACAGAGTTAAACACTGATATGGGCATCAGCCACATACTGTAATGGCTACAGTCCCAGGTAGGATTCAGAGTAGAGACATGTTGTTTAAACATTACCCCTCATTTCTGTCACAAGTGAGAACCACTTCAGTACGTGGGACATGCAGGAATTGTATTTTTTGGTCGTTTTTTGGTGCATCGGACAGCAACTGTTTAGAAGACAAACTGCAATGTGCAAACAAAAGTATCAATGTGCCACAGACTCAATGTGCAAACACTGTGTGACAGCCATGGAACTATGAGGCTATAACTAAACAAAAACAAACACAGTGTTACTACTACTGCTTTGTCTTCCTGTCTGTGTATACTTTCCTGTCCTGTCATGAGTTATCAGTGACTAGAACCTCAGACGCTCTGCCCAACTACATCGCCACATCCTTCTATACTGTAAATGCACCACGTCTCTGTGTGTCCATCTGTAATCCACCGACTTCAAATATGACACACGCGTGTTCCACACCGCCACCAGAAGTGCAGTGCACGTGTTGAGTCCGTCGGATCGCCAGTTGTCCGGAACCAGCACAAAAGACCCTGCCCCTGGCTCTGCACAGGGCCCAAATTAGCCAACTGATAACACCTGATCACCTCTATATCTCCATATAGCTGGTCTGTTCTGACATCACAATGTTGTTCTGACATCTGCATAGTCTCCATTATTTCCATTTGGGCATGCAGCCTGACAAAGAACTCCATATCTGGGCATAAAAGGAACACAGTCATAATACAGTAGCTGGGTAGCTTCCCCTTACACCTAGCTTGACATTGACCTATACCTATATGGTTGTTTCTAAAGGTTCAGTGCCTATATACGATTCATCCTGGAATTACATTACAGCGGGATATCTTGTGGTTCATCTTCTGTGGCAGTGTGAGCGTGCTCAGCAAGGTGCACGGCAATCCCCCTTTCAATCTGGAAATATTTTTTGTGCCAGTGGAAAGCTTGGCCCAAGGGTGGAGTACAAGCGGACGCCATTTTTGTCATCAAAATCGGAGCGACACAAACACACAGACAGACAAACAGACAGACATATCATATGTCTACTTCACACGCCATAGTAGGGTGTTGTGGATTGAAAAATAGCCTTTTTATAAATAGATCAACGATCTATTTAATTTTAGCACGGCGCCTTCGTCAAAGGACTATAAATAAAGTGGTCTTCTAGAGCAGACAGACACACAGACACGGAGAACGGCGAGGAGGAGGAGGAGGTGATTTCAGTGATTTCAGTGTGAGAGGTACAGTACTGTACAACAGGCACACAGTCTATAGATAGAGCCACAGTGCCAGGGCCGAGCCTTCCACGCACTGATGGATGGACCCAGCTAACGAGGACACTGACACCAGCTGGCACACTGACAGACAGCGCTCTCTCTCTCTCTCTCTCTCTCTCTCTCTAACTGAGGACAGCAGTTATTTAACTTTTTTTTCTTTTCTCTTTTAAAAAAAAATGGCAGATGTGGCACATGAAGCTCGCAGTGTGGCATGAGGTGATTCGCTCTGAGCTTGTTTTTATTTTATTTTATTGTATTTTTTCTTCTATTTAACAGCCACAATGCTAAATTCTAAAATGAGACAGATGCTTTCCCGGTTATAAAGGGCTTTAATATCTCTCTCTCTCTCTCTCTCTCTCTCTCTCTCTCTCTCTCTCTCTCTCTCTCTCTATCTCCCATCTCCTTGCCGCTCTGACTTTTTCGTCTCGCCCTCTCTTCTCTTTCTCTGTCACTCTCCATTAATCTCCCTGTCTGTCCTCTCGTCGGTGCTGTCTGCTCTTTGCCGCTCTCCCTCTCTCTGCACTCTTCTCTTCATCGTTCATCACGTTGCCTGGCCTTCTTTTTGGCGTGTATACCTGCTCTCTCTCTCTCTCTCTCTCTCTCTCTCCCTCTCCCTCTCTCCCTCTCTCCCTCTCTCTCTCTCTCTCTCTCTCTATCTCTCTCTCTCTCTATCTCTCTCTCCCACAGACATCATGTGCTCTTTGCATGTTGGCGTTTTCTCGCATGCAGCTGTTGACATACTGTAATACCACACCGCAAACACTCCAAGGTGAATCATCTCACTTTATTCACCGAGCACGATGTAAAAGTATTGATCCTATCAATGGTCTAAGGTGCGTGCGTGCGTGTGCACGTGCGTGCGTGCGTGCGTGAATATTTGACGATGCATGGGTTCCCAGATTGCAACATCAGTGACAACCGGAAACCACTATCTAGAATGTTAGAGTAGGCATTGTCTAGACCAGATCACACTGCACACTACGTACTGTACGTCATTAGTACTGTGACTGACAACCCAGACATGATTTTCATGAGCCACTGCAGTGCTGTGTTCGATAATTATGTAGATTTGGACGTTCACTGAAAATCTAATTAGTTCTTGTGGCCCCGTGTGGTAATGTTTGTTGTTATTGGCGCTGCAGTGGCTTTTTTCCCCCATGCCTTACTTTTCCTTTAGGTGCAGCTTTTGAGGAGAGCTTTGGAAACCAACCAAAAGTATTTGACAGCCGGCTTCCCACTGAGCACCTGTCTCATCCTTGTAGACTGCCAGGCTATTTGAGGCTTAAAATTAGCCTATTTGGGCATATTGTAGCTGCAATCACTTTTTCTACAGCCTCTTAACTACAAACGTGTACTTACAATTTTTGCTTTGCTCATTAATTTGGGTCTAGTCAAAGCTCAATGGGCATTTGCTGGGTTTTGGGCATCGTTAATGGGCCTTCGACCATTGACGACTTTGCAGGTGATTGGATGAGAATTTGACCAGTGAGAAGAACCACAAACCTTCATGATGAAGAACCACTGAGCAGAACCAGTTGCTAACTCTGACTCTTGCAGAATCAAGCAGGGGAAGAGCATAAACCATGTTCATTTTTCAATCAACTCCAGTCTACAACTGGAGAGGTCAATGTTGTGATCTTCAATGTTGTGATCTTCATAACTGTAGCATGTCATGAGGCATGATGAACTGACGGCCATATATGGTGGGGTGATGTGTCACAAGGCGTGATGTCACGAGGCGTGATGGACTGACAACCACATATGGAGGTGTGACTGGTTTTGCAGGTTTTCATAGTAATCTGTGACCTACGGTCACAATAATAGGGCTGTCAAGGGTAATAATCTTCAAAACTATACTGCATACTGTACATCAACATGTTCAAGCTTGAAATGTATTCATACTGCATGCACTCACAATCACCACCTACGCTGTAGACGGGCAGAAGTTGCGGGATTTGTGCGGAAGTACCACCCAAGGAAATTACATTGATGCTTTACAAATCAGTTTACATTCTCTGCAAATGAAACAGGTGCCGTGATTGGTCAGGAAAATATTGTATCCGGGGGAAATACATCTGACGGATGTTCTGACAGATGCCAATAGCGTCTCTGCCTTTGTGACCAGGCTTTTCTCTTCGCAGATGAGTAAGCCTGGGACCGTGGCTATGCATTCACAGACGATCAAGTAAGGTTCTTGTGATTCAAAAGGTTGAGATTCACTAAAGTACATGAAGTAAACCTACAGTACCAGTCCCTATCCATACTTGTGGTATAAACTTAGTTTACTGGCATGCTGTGAAAAAGACATTTCATATCATTTATTTCCAATATAAACACATTAATTAGTCCTCACATGTCTGTTAGTGGGCCTCCTGCAGTGAGGTGACTCCATGGTTCATTTTGTTCAAGCAGCAGCACGTTAATGATGAGATGCAGGGTTCCGCTCGTCTGCTCTGTGCCTGTTTTTCCCCTCTTCATTCCCTACACTCTCCGTTTAATTTCTCTCCCACCGCCTCTTCTCAGTCAGTCGCTCACTTTCTTCACTTCTCTCTCTCCATCTCATCTACTGTACTGTTTCTCCCAAATCGGCTTTTGTATGAAACGTATGAATACACTACTTTGGCTCAATTATAGGGATAAATGGCAGCTCATAATGGATAGGCCGCCTCGCTGGCTTAACAGTGAAAACATGTCTTCCATTTACATTGGCTCCACGTGGCGAGTGTGATGAAAGACAGCCAAGCCTTATTTGAAATGCAAGATCTCATTGTCTGCACAAGCCCACTGCTCTAATGCCTGCTTTTTTACTCAGTTTTACACGCCATGCGGAAATTCCAAAAATAGCTGATCTACCAGCTCACAAAGTGCTGTGTCGGGGTGCGTTGTGCTATTATAAATCTGCTGTTTTCGATGCATGACACCAGCTCGCTGCTACATATAAATCTGTCTCAATGGAGCTCTGAGAAGCAGTTTGAATGAACATTTTGTTCAGTGACTGCATCACTGGCCGACGATTTATCTAATCCCAACCAGCACAATTTGAGGGAGTAGCAAAAGATCAAGGTCAGGCCCTCCGGCTTCTAAGGCGTGGTCAATGGCGTCACTTGCTGACTTTTGTGTTCGCTTTAGTGGCCCAACTGTGTGGTTCACAATCAATCACAACCATTCACAAATACAGGATTGGATTTGTTCCGACGTCACGTAACGAAATACTGTGACGATTCAAGCAATGTCTCACAAGGTGCAAATGAATTGTGTATGACGCAGAAGAAGAATATTTCCCAGAATATTTGTTTCCCAACAGTCCATGGGGTTGTTACCTGAAAAAAGAGTGTTTGTTCGTTATAAATAAGCTCCCAAATCCTATGAGACGACTATAGATAACATTTGTGCTGCTTGTCACTGATTGTGTATGCTGTCTGTCACAATAGCGCTGCCAGCCGGCCCAGCCCAGCCCAGCCGGTGACATTCCACCGTCCTTGGACTTTTGGTGACGCTATAGGAATCCATGAGTCTCCATGGCAACAAGCTTATTGCATCACCAGCTGCCTCCCTCATCAGGCTGGTGTTTGCTTAGGTTCTGCAGACGCCCAGCAGTCGCAAGGCATGCACACGTCGTGTGCACGCACGCGCACACACACATACAGCTGCTACACGTGCCAGTGCACAGTAACATACTCACCGCAGGCCTTGCACAGCCGGCTACCTTTGCTGGATTTATTACCTGCCGTGACAGAGTGGCTGGTGTTGTTTTCACCTTTGCGTGTGTCGCGTGCATGCGTGCGTGCGTGCGAGCGAGTGAGCGTGCGTGACCATGATGTTCTCTCTAATAGAGACACTTACTGTAGTGGGAAAGGCCACAGTAGTGGTTTAAACTAAAGTACTTTAGAAGGTGTGTTTTTTCCTGACGGTCCAGGGAATCAGACACCAGACATCATGTGACCAGTCTGTGATGTCAGCCATCCATGACAGCTAGTGGTTCTCAGAGTGGGGTCCAGGAATCTATTTTTTGTTTTAATCGTTTGCTCAATATTTTACAATCTTCAAAGGTTTTGGATAGAATTGAACAACACAACTGTTCGGTTTTGGTATAGCTAAATCCTATATTAACATAATAAAGCCAGGGTTGAACACCATCCATAAAAGCTGGGGTCTATCCCGACACCATCCAGTAAAGGTGGGGTTGACACCATCCAGTAAAGGTGGGGTTGACACCATCCATTAAAGGATGTGTAAAGGCTGATTTATAGTTCGATTTTTCGGTGGTTTAGGGTTAGGTGAACACAGTTCTCACCACCGAACAGTGGTTTTAACGGTGGTTTGGTTGGCATCGCATTCACTCCCATTGTGGTGACCACCGAACGGTGGTGAGTAAAAACAGAGCAGGGCTAGAAAAAGCGGTGGTTTGTGGTGGTTTAAGGTGATGTGACGTGATGTTGTAGTTTTCAGTGAAACGGTGATCACCTAAACCACCAAAACATCAAACTATGAATGAGCCACTGGTTTCTTTCGATATTTTGTACATATAGTGTATGTTGATGACATGTATTATTGTGTTGTTATGTATGCTATGCTGATGAATTTAATACATATTAGGACCACAGTGGAAACAAGTCTCCAAGACTTTTTTGTTTTATCCTTTTATCTGTAATGGCTTACTGTACCACATGCAGTTTACATTTCTGATTTCTGCGACAAGCTGGAGTTGGAAATACATTGATTTCAACAAGGACGGCGCAAATAAGAGCTATTTTAAGCATGTGTACGTGCAACATGTTAACTGTTTTAAAGTATTGTACAGTAACAACTAAAGTCTCTGTAATGTTTATGTTGTACTATTACTACAAAACAATCTAAAATAAAGGGATTTACGAGTAAGCTCATTAAAGCTGGGCTGTTGCCTGGATCCAATGCATTTCTGCCTACTTCCGGTCCAGGACTTGTCACGGTTGGTTGTCCCCATGCTCAATAGAAGTCTATGTAGAGGAGCTGCCATTAGACCGGACCCATGGAAGTGAACAGAGTTTGCGTAACTCTGTCTATAGCCTACTCTAAGGCTCTGACTCAGCCCTTAGGAGCCGCAGCGTGAAAAGGTGAATACATGTTAATGTGCAGTACAGATTTCATTGAACTAATTGACCACTGGGCACAGTGTAGCATTAAGCTGGCCATTGGCACAGAACAGTAAGTTAAGTATGACAGCTTTGCTGAGACTTCCATATCGTGTGCTCCACTCTAGCCTCCTTTACCCCAGTTTGCCATTTGCCTGGGGGAAGCTTAGTCCTTTAAATGTTTAGTAGTGTTTTAATGGGGTTAACATTCTGTCTTTAGCCCATATTTCCAGCGGGTGAGCTCCCTGAAGGCCTGTGTGATGGATGCGTTCACGTTCAGGGGAGAGGTAGCACTTCTCCTGAGATCTTTCCCTTTAGTTAGTTTTATTTTATTTTATATGCGCTTCTTTTTTATGGTTTGAAAATAATCACTATTCTCGGGGAACATTAGCTGAAATATTTAATCTCACAACGTGTTGCAATGCAATGCGCTGTGAGATTTTACATCAGCTATTTTTTGGCAAAGATCAAGAAGGTTCTCTAAACACCACAGTGTTCCTGTTCTTGTGCCCTGTCATTCATCAATCCTCCATGTCCGCCACAGACAGGACACCGTTTCCCAGAAGGCCCTCTGCCTCACTAGAGGTCACAGTGACCTTTCTGCTTGAATTAATTCACTCTCTTCTCATCATGTCTCCTTGGCCAGTCATTCTCAAACTTTTTCATTTCAAGAATGCACAGTTTGATATGCCTTAGGCCACGGACCCCCTCATTTCAAACTATTATGTATTGTAGAGCATGTTTGGGAAGGCAAGTTTCCTTTTGGGTTTCATGCAATATGTCTTGTCATCTAGTAGGTGTCAACTCTTGTCAACTAGTAGGAGATGCATTATCTGGTCAGCTACCGGTCCGGCAGTTCATGGCAGTAGTGATTTATCATTGGAAAATGTGATTTATGTTTTATTCAGTGATGAGAAAGGGAGCAGGGCAGAGACGAGATGACATGAAACACAGTGTTCCCTTTATGGAATTGAACCATTGTTTTATGGTTGGCAACCTTACTGGTGGAGGTAGCAAAGGTTCTACTTAGTTCCATCAGCGTAACCTGGACTGACTGACTGTCTGTCTGTCTGTCTATCTAGAAGACACACGCACACAATTAATTCGCTGTTGTCTTTTTATTTCTGCAGAATTGTGGTCTGAAATGTAAATATCTGTGTCTATGTGTATTTGAACGCACACAGAGAGGCAACACGGTTCAAACAAGCCCACCCCCATCGAAATCGATTGAGAAATGGCAGAGTTACCATGGGGACCCCCAATGGGCCCCCGAAACTCCAG
>OOFJ01110475.1:4428-15330 GCA_900323375.1 Benthosema glaciale
ATAATTGGCAGCCGTCATATATGGCGGAGACGCTGTTACCTATACCCGTAGAGAGTACTTACTACTGACTGAGTGACATGTCTGTTGTACCATGAAAACACATGCCATGATTTTGCAAATGTAACTCTAATGCACCTATAATATTTGTGTCCTTGTATGCATTTCCTTTGTGTGGACATAAATAAATGGTTAAAATGTGTGTGTATAAGATGTGTACTGTACATACATAGTACATTTATTAAGACATTTCTTTTAGCCAGTGCAAGTATTGACATTTTTTCTTTTACTCAAGTAAAAGTATCAATACCACAATGTTGGAATACAGTACAAAAGTATCGTCCTCAAAATATATTTTAAAGTTCCAAAAAGCAGTAGTTCATCATAGGCACACTAGGCCTATACAAAACCTTTGAAAGTGGCAGCTCTAAAAGCTCACAACGCTTCGCAAGCTGTGATCTTGTAGATCGGCTATGTTCAAATAACATGTATACGTATATTACTATAGGGATTAGTTAATTAGTTAATGTATGTTTTGTAATATTCAAAATCTACAAATGAACTAGTAACAACGGTTTTCAAACAAGTGTAGTGGAGTAGAAAGTGCAATATTTGTCTCTGAGATGTAGTAGAAGTCAAAGTACTGAAAACTGTAAATACTCCAGTATAGTAAAATATACCTCAAAATTGTACGTTAAGTACTTAACACAAATGTTTTCACTGTGTGTCAATTAGCAGATTGGGGAGTCCCTCTACAATCTGTCCTTGTCCAATAGGCACGTTAGCAGTGAGGGGACAAGACAAGAAAGCTTGACCTGCATAGCAACAGTTGCTAAACTATTTGGATTGGCATTGGATAGTGGCTAAACCCCACCCCAAAGGGTGGGGTTTAGTGAAGAGCTAATTGGAGTGGTTTTCAGAGAATGTGGTGTGGCCACTGGCCCAGTGTGATAATCAGTGTCTGTCTGCTCTTTACAGGAGCTCAGTGGTCTTGGGAACAGGAAAGCCTTGCTGGCTGAGTGAGTTTTGGTCTTCTTTTCTTCTTATCACCTCTGCATTAATCATCTTCAGTAAATGTCTGTGTGATGGAGTCAAAGGGCTTGAGACAGAGTATGATGTAATGTTGATGGCAGCAGCTTTTGATCTTGCTGGCTGTGCACTTCTGAGCCTAGTAAGGACTGGAGATGCTGCATCAGTCATACTCCGTCCTTGCTTGTCCTCTCACCACACCTGAACGTATGTGGCTATGCAGCAAGCTAAACATAGCTTCTGTTAATATAAAAGAAGCCAAGACAGGAGCTGAACTTGACACATCACCGTGAAATTTTCTGTTTTTGTTTTTTAATTTATTTTAGTGGGTTCACAGTTTTAGTTTTGTTTTAGAGCAGGGGTTCTCAACCTGGGGGTCATGGCCCCTCGGGGGTCCCAAATCTTTTTTTTTCTTTCTTTTTTCGACTGAATGGCTGGAAAATGAAAACGTAGAGCTTACATATACACATAGTGCATGCATAAACTTTACTTCATGATTATATCTGGATTCATGTATTTTTTTCTATTATTAAGGTTATTGTAGTGGGAAATTTAATTGGCGGTGGGGAGGGGGCAGGGCGGGGGTCACGAGACATGGCCAAAAACGTGGAGATCCTCTGGTTTAGAGGACTGTTTATTTTACCCGCTGCTCTTGCTAGTCATGGCTGACAGTTCCCACCCGATGTTGTGTGGGAGTACTATGACGTCGTCAATCATCCATATTTGGGCATACGGGCGGAGACGGGCAACACCCGGAACCAGACTCTTGTGAGGAAGTTGACTGGCATGAATTTAAAGTGTCTCAAAGCCCTGAGCTCAACCCATGTCTGTCCGTATTGGTCGTCTTAAGAGCACCTATTATACCGTGTGTGTGTGCGTGCGTGTTGTGTTAAAGTAGAGGTTGGGGCCACTATGCTGCCCTCACAGCTGGCAGATCAGACACCTCTCCACCAATTTGAATTTCATCTCATGTCTCTTTCAGATGCATAGAAGAGCGATATAAAGCCATTTGCCACGCAGCTCGCTCTCGCTCCATCCTCTCCCTGGGAATCGCCTGCTACAAACCACTGGACAATAAAGTAACATAAGTTGTTCCTCTTTGCTTTACTCCTGTCTGTGTCTACTGTAGTGTCTAGACTAATCATATTGTTGCTGTTACACAGAAACATCTTATCTCCATATTCTAACTCTAACTTGATCATACTACAGCATCACTCAAAAGTAGCAGATCCACACTGACTTGACCTTGTCGGCATTGTCGCTCTGCTACTTTTCTTAATTCTAATCCTGAAAAGTAACAGTTTTGGACATATGGGGTTTCCACACTGACAGAGACGTCATGAATAGTGAAATTAGCAGATCTACAGGCTCTCTTCTCAGTTGTTTTTGTTCTTCTAAAACAGTGTTTTTTTTTAAACCAGCGGTTAAATTATTGTTAAACATCTGCATTACTTAATTTACAAGAAATCTACACAATTATAGAGAATGTAAAATAATTGTTATTTTGATCGTTTGCCTAGTGTTATCTCCCCTATGGTACACTACCAGCATCAATACAGCATGGAATTTGTGGACAAAATAAAATCTAAATCTCATCAAATAAAATGGTGGTCTGTGGCTCGAATGCTGACTAAATAATTGGCCTTGGTATGAAAAAGGTTGTAAACCACTGTTCTAAACCTATGCGTTCATCCCTTGTTGTGTCCTCAGGCTGCAGACACCTACCTGGTGCAGGTGTACAACCTGACCGTGCTGTGCTCCGAGGAGTACGTCATCGAGCCTCAGTCGGTGCAGTTCCTGGTGCAACACGGCTTTGACTTCAACAAGCAGTACGCCCAGGGCGTCCCTTACTGCAAAGGCAACAATAAGGTATGGATGTAGATACCACGGGTGCAGGCCTGCTCACTGTGTCCATTACTGCAATGTTATAGAACAGGGGCGGCAGTGGCTCAGAGGTACAGTGGCCGGGGGTAGAGCGGCTCCCTCAGAGTTGGTGTCAAAGTGTCCTTTTCTTGAGTAAGACTCTGAAGCCCTAATTGCTCCCCGTGTGCAGGTTGGTACCTTGCATGGTTTCCTCCGCCATAGATGTGTGTGTGTGTGTGTGTGAAAGGGTGAATGTAATGCACAATCTATGTAAAGCGCTCTGGATAAAAGCTCTATATAAATGCACCATATACCATTTATTTACCACTTGTATAACCATGAGGTGATCACAAGATTCCCGTACATCCTCTGCAGAATGGCTGGTGTTCAACCTCCCCACATTTCCATGTCTGTATGGAAGCTACCAGACCGAAACACTTGACCGGTGTACTCTATACTGCAGGCTTTATACTGCATTGGTCCACTCCTTTTCCACTCTGTACCAAGTCCCTTCGCCCCAGAAAACCTGGGACACTAGTATTCACAAGGATAATTTGTGGTTCTCTCTCTCTCTCTCTCTCTCTCTCTCGCTCTCTCTCTCTCTCGTGGTCTTCCAGGGAGGATCAGACAACCAGGGTGTGAGTGTCCGTGCGTTGTTCACCGAACTCCTCCGTGCCAGGAAACCTCTAGTGCTCCACAACGGCCTCATTGACATGGCCTTCCTCTACCAGGTAGCTGTCATCTTCACCCTTCAATTCACTTCGTATTGAACAAACATATTTGCATGCACCCCGTATAGCAGGTCACATTTCACCGTTTTACAGTAATGGGGTCCCACAGGGCTCTACACTTGGTCCGCTCCTTCCTCTCTCTCTCTCTCTCTCTCTCTCTCTCTCTCTTTCCCCCCATATCAAATATGTTTCGCAAAAACAGCCGTTCGACAAGCTCAGCTGATGATGCGTAGGAGATTTATGGATGTAGTGATAGAGGATATGCAATTATGCAGTTAGTTGGTGTGAGAGAAGAGGAGGCAGAGGACAGGGTGAGATGGAGGCAGATGATTCACTGTGGCGACCCCTGAAGAGAACACACGAAAGGAAAATAAATTTAAAAAAAGTCTGTGCGTTGCTACACTTAGTGTGCTCAAGTTAAAAGCGTCAAATCATTATTAATCAGCACCGTCATCAATCCTAAACAATGCTGTGTTGTTGTGTCCTCTCCTCCCAGTGTTTCTATGCCCACCTGCCTGAGCGCCTGGCCACCTTCACAGCCGACCTGTCTGAGATGTTCCCGGCAGGCGTCTACGACACCAAATATGCCACGGAGTTCGAGCTCCGTCTCACAGCCTCGTATCTGGAGTATGCCTACAAGAAATGGTCAGCACTGCTAACTTGTATATCGGTGTAATGCTTGATGACACCCTGGATCATGGCTTATCAGGCTGCGGCCGACCCCCCCCCTCTCCCTCCAAATATTCATATATTTGACAAGCACTTGACTTGGAATTGTAGGCATTACGTTATAATTTGACTCGGTTCCACAGATAAATGTTGTAAAAGCAGCCCTAACTACACACTCACAATGCCTCGCAGAATTAGGCATTGTGAGCTTGCAGATCGGCTATCTTCACAATTTTCGCCTCTTACTTACTTACATAATATTTGACAACTTGGCCAATTGGATGTTAAGCCCTTTGGTGTGATATGGTCCATTGAATTACATGCGTTGAATCGCTTGGGTCAACACGGGTCAAGGTGCAACAAGACATATCACACCGCAGGGTCATGCGCCAAAACAGTCTTGACCCTTGTGGTGTGAAAAGGGCTTTAAACAGTCCTTAAATTGTAACTTTAGATTAGAAATGTGCAGATACCTATACATTTCTCATGTCCAGGCCTAGTGTTTGTACATCTATACCATAGTGAAATCAACCATTCCTTATCAAAACATAATTTCTCTCTCCTTGCAGTAAGCTGGACAACAGTCGCAGTGTGGCAGCAGGAAGGCCCGGACCCCATGTCCACGTGGACTTCTGTCAGTATGCCGGTCAGATGGCCAACTATGTGGATTACAGAGCGTGTCCGGCCATGGCGTCTCCCGAGGGGCAGCCCGGCAACGTTTGTGAGCGCTTCTCGGTAAGTACATAGTAAAAACAATTAAAAGTTTTTTTTGTCCCAGAAGCAATAAAGTCATGTAACTTGTAAGTAAGCAATGAAAGAGCTTCAGGGAATCTGCTATTAGGCGATCACTCACACTCACTTCGACTAATACAACTAAATACCAAAACCAATACACTACTACTCTACTACTAATATTAAGGGGTAAGTTGTTGCAATTTCTGTTCTACTTTAAATGTGTATTCGTTAAGGATAATTAGTAGTATTATACTGTAGCAGCTGCAGTACTGCTAGTATTGAAATATTGAATAAAATAAACTACAACAGTGGTATTGTCTGTTACTATTAAGATTATGACTTGTTAGTCACAATAATTATATTAATAACAGTAAAGGAGCTTGCAGTCTAAATTCCATGATTGACACAACTTGAGGTTGAATTTCCTGACATTTTATGCAATATATTTTGGGGTTAAGGCATACTGTGTGCGTGACTGCGTGTACATGTGTCTGTGTGTGCGTGCGTGCCAGGCATTCGGCTGGTGTCCCCACGGTTCCCAGTGCACCTCGTCCCACGACATTGACCTCATCATCCACCAGGACGAGAAGGGAACGGACGACAGGAGAAGCAGGAGGAAGAGGAAGAGAGACAAGAAGAGAGGGCAGAAGGCGGGGGACCAGGGCTCCGCCATCTTTGACGGCGCGCCTGAGAACAAAATGCCCTGCATGGAAGTGGATGCCCAAGAAGGAGCCGACGTTGTCGCCGTCGTCCAGGTAGGCCTCATGGGACCACATGAAAATAAATAAATTACATGTCAAGACTATTAACCATGTTATCACGTTAATTCATTATGTAATGACGGAGTTCTAGGTCATTTGCATTCTATGGGTTAAAATATATGGCGCTTTTGTCAAACCACCCAGCATATTTATTGTGGAGGGAACCTTCAGTTGAATTGATTTGTGTCGAGTGAAATAATAGTGTGCCAAATGCGCTCTTTACGGGCCAGTTTGATCAAGTATGGAGGGATTCAAGTGGTGCTGAATTTTCAGCTCCACAAAAGGTAATTGATTGATTCATTTTTTAGTTTTACTGTCCAGTGTCCACTCTATGATGAATTAAGACATCTGTTGTTTTGTAAAATGTCGACTATTTGTGGTAACCTTTTTAGATTACCGGTAGATGAAATACTTGAATTGTGTTTTAGGAAAGGTATTTTCGTTTTAGCAGATTTCTTATGCAAGGAAAAAAACAAAGTCAGAATGTTTTGTTTGTTTGAAATGGAGTTGAAATTGAGTTTGTTTGATAAACAGAGTTTTGGTTTTTATCCTATTTTACACCTATACAATACTGATGCAATGATTTATAACGGTGGTTTTCAAGCCTTTTCATATCAAGGCCCATCATTGGGTATTTGAGGGGACCCCCTCAAGGCCCACTGGTGGCCCCGGGACCACTGGTTGAAAACCACTGATTTATATTGATATCACATCCCTATACGTCCAGGACCGGGCAGCGACCAGCGAGTCGTGCCAGGGAACGGACGCCGGCACGGAGGGGGAGAACGGAGAGAGTGACGAGCGCTGCATCTCCAGCACCACCGCTGGCGTCACCACCACCACCACCACCACACCTGACACTGAAGCACACAACGGTGTGGAAATGGAATCCGTGGTACCAGAGGGCGGAAACGGTAAGCTTGTCACAATTATTACACAATCACAACATTCTCAATTATTTGAGATAATTAAGCAATATTACACAAGAGGGGGTGGTTTAACGTCAGCCTTAAAAAACAAAAAACGGCGTGAGAAGCTACATTGTGGCACGTTGTAAGCGTGTAGGTCGGCTATTTCCAAGATATAAATCTTTTTTGGGGGGGAGGTATAATTATATTCAATGATATGTTCTAGTATGCAATGCCAAAAACACAATTAAATCGTTAATCCGCAATTATGTATGTGGCAATTCACGATCGTATCGATCCCCAGGAAACGGCAACAGCTGCACCACCTCGCCTACGGCGGCGGACGCCAAGAGACAGAAGAAGACGGAGGGGGGCACGCATCGGGCCGGGTTCGACGCCTTCATGACGGGCTACATCTTCGCTCACGCCGCCACGCTCTGTAAGAGGGGCACAGGGAAAAAAGAAGAGGAGGGGAAGAAGACGACAACGACGCAGAAGGGAGATCACGTATGGCTCCCAGAATGCATCAACAAGGTGTACCTGAGCGGGAAGGCGGCTCCCCTGCACGTCGTCAAGAGCACCTTCTCCAAGTCGTCCAAGGCGCACCTCCAGAAGATGGAGATGGTTTGGCAGAAGAGTGCGGCCAGCGTGGTGGCGGAGAGGGCACAGCAAGGGGCTGTGTAGATCGGTTGTTCTCAAAACCTTTTTTTTTTTTTTTTCCAAAGACCCCACCCAGCAATGGGGATGTGTATGTGAGGACTTTTGTTTTATAGTATACATTTTATGTTTTGATTTACTTACTCATCGGGCCGGTAGACGACTTACAATACAAACACGGACACGCTCTTTTCAGAATGTATGTAAGAAATTAAAGTACTGTATTGAATACGTTTTACATCCTGGCTGTCATTATAAATCACAGGAGGAAACCCTTTTAAACTGTGTTTTCTTAGGTTTACACACAGTACTTCATTTTAGTGTCCAGTTAACGGCCAGAAGCCGGTGAAACCAAACTCGCATCAATGTTCATACAGTGTAAATCGTACTAGAATGTGAGTACCAAAAATCAACCCGAACAACGGGTCTAAATCGTGCTTCTATTAAAAAACCCACCAACTGCCATTCCCAGAGAGAACGTAGGGTGTTTCTGTCACCCTCCCCGCCATTCCCAGATAATCTGTTTTTTCTTTTCTTTTCTTTTTTCCCCCCCAAAATTGTGTAACTCGTGTTTGGCAGCCTAGGACAGTGGTACAAAACTCGTTTTTAATAGGCAAAGTGTTAACATGGACATTAGGAATGTCTCAATTAGGCAGTGAATGAGTTTTAAGAGCAGTGCAGAGTAGACTAGTCGAGGTGTTGAGTTAAAATATGAATAAAATACTTGGCCAATCGTCTACTACTAGTTTCAATGGGTTCCATGGTCACACTTCTGGCCAGATTCTGAGGCAGAGCAAACTTTTGAATGGGCCCATTTAACTCAAGTTTTTTTTTTTTGCAAATACTAGCCTTACCTACCCATACCGATTAAAAAAGAACAGACAAAAGTCAGGCTAAAGTAGGCCTACTTAATTATTATTGAAGTACAAATTTGACAGAGCAGTCATATTTAGCCAGAAGCATCTTCTAGATATTGTTTTACTCGAGTAGCAGGGTGTTGAGTACTTTAATGACCAGACAAACTATCCATCCCATGCCCAACAGAGCATGTCTAACTCTAACCTGAACCAGCTGAGGTTGTGTAGAATACATCTACCCTATACTTACACACCCACGTCCAGAAGATGGCGCCAAAGCACCATAAAGTGGTTTGCCAACAAGAACGGAGAGACACGGAAGTAAAGTTGTTCATCTTTGATTGAATACTTTATTGGCAGTTTGTAGTTCATGGCACATTTTTAACTCGTTTTTTCCTGCAACACAACGGAGATAACACAAAACAGCTGTTATCATTTTTCTTCTAATAAGTGCTGCAACTGCTGGCTGCATATGTTCCATCTTAATGCATTAATACTTTGTGAAATGATCCTGGGCTAATACTGTTATCTGCGGAGAGATACACTTGAAATTATATAGATTTTGCTGAATATGTATATCCTATATATGGCTATATGTATACTGATACCAGTATACATATATATATGGAGCGTGTCTTGAGTGCACAGGGTGCGAAGTGGTCAGATCAACATATGGAATGTCACAACAGGTCAGCTCCATATATGGCAGCGGGGGCAGTGTCTTGAATATACAGGGTTTGATGAGGGTCCAGGTAGGGGGCCGGGCCTTAATTTTCAGGCCCATTGAGAACTCTAGTTTTCGGATCACATTCCCATCATGATCCTGACTTGCATAGTTCCTGAGCAGGCTGGTGCACTTGTCCAGTAGCCTACTGGCAAATTGACAATGCGGTCAATGCCTCCCAGCCATATCTGTGAAATCAACACCTACAGTAAATAAAGGGAGACTGTTAGATCAATTTCAGTTAGTTTGAGTTAAGTGTTAGATTCAGGTTCTGTAGTAATGTGCAATAAGGGGGATTTAGAGAGAAATATTCAAATATTCTCTTACGGCTGTTCACAGTAGCGACTCAAATAGCACATGCATGCAGATTTTTGTGAAGACCCTCACCAGTAAGACCATTACATCACCCTGGAGGTTGAACCAAGTTTAAAACAATGGTTTATAGCTAAGGTGACACACACAGATGCATTCCAGGTTTTAAAAGTGATACTGATGATTTCCAAATATTATCAAGCCATTCCACGGCACCTATGTGTACTTGTGTCATGGCACCCACTTTGAGAATACCAGCCTTACTCTGCTTTGAGAACCTCTAAGCTAGACAGTGTTGTTCTCGTCGACTAAAACTAAAAATGTTCATCGACTACCTTTTTTCACTGACTAAAACTAAATGGAAACTAAATGAAAACTAAGTTACAATGACTAAGACTAAATATATTCACAATTTTGTCAACAAATAAAAACTAGACTAAAATGTCAGGAAGGGACTAGTGGACAAGTCATTCACTAAATAAAAGACAAGTGATTTTACACTTTGTTTCATCTGTCATTATGACGGCATCAAGGCCCGACAAAATGCATTTTAGTCGACTAAATCAACTGTAGATTTAGTCAACTAAAATCTTATGACATTTAGTCGACTAAAACTAGACCAACACTAAAACATTCCAGGTGACTAAAATGTGACAAACCTATTCAAAAGACTATAAAATAAAAAAAATTTGCTGCCAAACACTGGAGCTAGACGAACCCTAGTGTCGGACAATGCCAACTCTTGTTGTGACAAACACAATGTTCTGGGCCGATCAAATAATTAGAAAGAAGGCAGGGCACATTTTGTTTTAGTATACTCAGTAGATACTAGATTGTGAGCTTCGTTCCACACAGCCCCACCATACATAAGTGGAAATACTGATTGGTAAACTAAAGTATTTAGCTTTGTCTCCTTACGTTTTCATCATTACATTGCTGGACTCTTTAGTTCCCAGATGAGAGAAATGCATCTGAATGAATTCCATATTTAGCCATCTCAATATTACAGTGGAAAAGATTACTCTTAGAAGAAAATCCATCTTATCTGGCTGATGTCCCTGTGTGGGGACGTTGCACGTCCCCACACAGGGACATCAGCCGAGATACGCGACGCACGTCCGTACTGTTTTTTTTAGTTTGTTTACCTTTTTTGATGATTTGAAAAATTGTTATTGTTATTTTTATGTGTTTAACATGATTATGAACTGAATACCCAGGACCTGAATGGAAACAAGACCGCAAGGACTTTTTTCGGTGTTCCCTTTGGCTGTTGTGTTTGACTGTACCCTGTACTGATTTCATTCGTGTCTGACTGTATGCTGTACTAATTACATTTCTGCCAATAAAGTAATCAATCAATCAATTGCAATAATTAGCAAATGGACGCATTCTTAATGGAAAGGTTGTAACAGCGGTCCTGTTAAGACATAGGGGTTGACAGACACATGTGGTCTCAGAGGCACTTAATTGCCTCTGAGACCACAAGTACAGGTCATGTTCAACTTGCCCACAGCTCTTGCCCACTTTCCCAAGTAAATCGTCCATTATGACCCTTCGTGTCAACCCCTGCAGACATATCCAACGGAAGATACCGTAATAGTCACACAAAGTAGTTCCACTTCCAACAAAGTTTTATTCACAACCAAAAACAAAACGTTT
>OOFJ01110490.1:0-10783 GCA_900323375.1 Benthosema glaciale
CAAGGACCTCCATGTTATATGTATCTGTGCACACACACCCCTATCTGAAAAATGTTTTGTCAGGTTTTTATTTTTCATTTGTATAAAACAAGAACTATTTTGGAAAATATCTGATGTACAAGCTCACAACAATGCATTGTGTCTGAGCTTGTATCTGCTATTCTCAAGTAGCTGCCGATGTATAATCTTAAAGAGTATAAATATAAGTATATAGCTCATTCGGAGTGGCTACTTTTCATAGACGTGCTTATTTCTCTCACACACAATCTGGCAACACCGGAGAGAGTATACTGTGCCAGATTGTGAGAGAAATAAGCAACCATGGTCTATGACAGCGGTTCCCAAACTTTTTTGGCCATGCACCCCGTTCCCTCCCTGCCTAGCTGACGCACCCCCGCATATGGAAATATAAATTGCATAAGCTTTATAGAGACATATATTTCCTATTTATCCACATATATGACATATACATATGGCATATATATGAAGCATAGGCTATGTTCTGCATATACTTGCCATATATTGGCATAATATGTTAATATATTTAAAATAAAACCATAGCACCACCATTAGCCTTTTCATGTCGCGCACCCCCTAGAAGGTGCTCGCGCACCACAAGGGGTGCACGCACCACAGTTTGGGAACCACTGGTCTATGAAAATAAACAAGCTAGTATATATTTATATTTATACTCTTTAAGACTATACATCGGCAGCTACTTGAGAATAGCAGATATACAAGCTCACAGTCACAATGCATTGTTGTGAGCTTGTAGATCATATATTTTCCAAAATAGTTCTTGTTTTATACAAATGATGAATAAATACCTGACACAAAACATTTTTCAGATAGGGGTCTGTGTGCACAGATACATATAACATGGAGGTCCTTGGACTCCTTTTATGACAATGTTTGAGCAGAATCACAGGTTTAAACAACATGAACAAAGCCTAAATAAAAACCGTATCCTGCAACTATAACTACCATTATTTTCAAGCAACTTTACTGAAAAACAAGCCCCAAGTCGCTTATAAAAAGCAGACATGGCAACAACTGGAGAAATCCATGAAGAACTCCTGGGTTTTTAGCAGGAGATTTAAGATGTTTCTAACACATGTCAACATCGCAACACAAATAATACAAACTATGAAAAACTATGCCATGACATTATGAAATGAAATAGTGTGGTTTAAACTTTAAAGAACTGAACTTTATTCCTACAAAATCACAACCGCACATTCACAGTGAATGAGTGGCTGCAGACAGGAAGTGTTTGGGCATCCCAAACTGAACAAGGAAGTGTTGGGTGCATAAGGCCCATTGAAGACCACCCAAGGGGATCAATGTATTCCATACTACTTCTAAATAATTTCAGTGTACAATTTAGGCATTTGAAGAGTAAGTGTTGAGTATTTATTGGAGTTGTGTTGTATTTAAGACTACCTAAAGTGTGACCAATACCAAAGGCATGTCTAGAGCTAGTCTAGAATCAGACCAGAGTTCTTTAAATTCGAATTGAGACAATAATTATGATTGTTCTGCTCTGTTTCATTTTTGCTGCTCTACAGGCGATGAGTTGTCCAGGGAAGCTGTTGATGTTCCATACTGCCCCTCTGGTGGAAGACACACACTGCTCCTCAGCGTTCTTTGGCTCCAACAAACCAAAGGTAACAAACGCACACTCGCTCACACATGCACACATGTTATGCCTTGTTCCATATTTTTGCTGCTATATATTATATACAACTTACAAGGTATCTGTATACATTCTTATGCCTTGTTGCACATTTTGTTTTGTTGTTATGCAGCTGCTGATGTTGCTATTGCTGCTATTGTAATTCTTCCCAAGGCTTTTATTTAGTAGTCTTATTATCTTGGTTTTATTATTGATATTGATATTGTTCTAATGTTGATGTTGCACAGTATTGCTAACCTCACCACACATCGCTGCCTGTATGTATTGGAGTGGAGTAGCAACAAAGAAGAATGATTCTTCTTGATCCTTGACAAACACAAATAATCAAATTCCATTTTTCCAGTCCATCTTCCAGCCATCAGAGTTTGCCGTCTCATTGGCCAATGACTATATCAGTCAGGGCTGTGGCGTGCACCTTTACATCCTGTCCCAGCAGGAAGTGGGAGGGGCTTGGCCGGGACACGTTCCATATCTGACAGGAGGAGCTCTGTACACCTACAGCAACCTGCAGGTGAGGAGAGCTCTGTACACCTCCAACAACCTGCAGCTTGTTTGGAAGACAATCAGTCATAGCCTTTATGGAATATCAAACATCATTATGATACTGTACATGTTCATCGCATGACTCCCAAGATAATGTGGCACGATTTGTGAGTTTGGAAGAAAATGGGTTTAGTAGCAAAAAAGTGTCTTTTGAAGAAGATGCACACATGCGCAACATGTATAAATCAGGATTTAGTCACCTGCCTTGGTGATGCACGCGTCACCTTGTTGTCTCTGATACAACAGCTGGACTTTCCTCTCTTACCCCCCACAGGGTGACATGGACAGGCTGCGTTTCAGCACCGATCTGCAGAGGAGTGTGGAGACAGAGACAGTCTACAAAGCTCAGCTCAAGATACACGTCAGCAAAGGTGTGCGGTGCATGCACATTCGATCCCATAGTGGAAGCCAAGAATGGAATGTGAAAGAGATAATGTGTGCACGAGGGTTTCTGTGAGCTAGTGTACGTTTTCTGCTCGTGTGTGTGAGTGATACTGATATCTGGATGTCCTCTCAAAAATATGTCACGCGTTCCACAGATCTGCGAGTGTCTGGGTGTTATGGGATGGTTGTCCCAGGGCCAGGTCCCAGTCAGGTGGCCCTGGCAACCCTCGACTGGCGCACCACGCTGGCTGTGGAGCTCACACACTGCAGGCCTCTGGATGAAAAGAGGGGCGTCGCAATACAGGTACTAACATGCGGGTGCAGCGGGACTACCTTTTTTGAAGAGCCTGGGAGTCGATGGGTGCTGATGAGATGCTGGTTTTATAGGATTTGGTTAGGTTTAGGCATTGTTTTGTGAGGTTAGGTTTAGGCATAGTCTTTGTGAGGTTATATACTACTAGTAGTAGCCGGCGCTGTAAAGCAAGTGCCTCGCCAGCGCCCATCGCCCAGGCTGTGCGATAAACGGAGTCCCTGCTGTAGGTGCAGCAGAATCACCATTGTCAAGTCAGTTCTGTTTCTTATTGCGATAAAAATGAATGAACAGACATAACAGGGCTCGTCCCATGCAAACTGAACCCTGCATGTCTATATATCTCGCCTTAATCCTCTCTGTATTAGGTGGTGCTTTCCTACAGCAGCCAGAGAGGTGAGAGGAGGACTCGCGTTCATACACTGACTCTGCGCTGTTCCCGTCATCTGCAGGACATCTTCCGCCACTGTCAGGCTCAAACGCTGCTCACCTTCTACTGCAAGAGGAGTACGTACTACCCACCCACTGTTTTTAAAACAAATGTTGAGGATATCACCTTCCAAATATGAGTACTTTAAAGTTTGCACTGGTTGCACTGCAAAGCAAGGTAATTGCCTTTTGGATGGACGGTGGGCGCCACAAATATAGCATCCTGTTTTTACTGGCCAAGCCTAAGTCCATGTGGTCTATGTTGGCATTGGTCTGTTGTCCTCCTCAGCATACTGTGCAGCGCTGCAGCGCCCCTTGCAGGAGCTAAGGGAGGAACTGCAGGCAGAGGTGACAGAAGCGCTCGCCTGCTACCGCAAACACTGCAGCTCTGCCTTGGTGTCTGCAGGACAGGTACGTAGATACTGTTGTTCTAATTAGCCTCATGCTGTGTTCCAAATACATTGATTGTGCATTATATATCACAATAGCAATAGGTTTGATAATAAGATAGTTGAATTTGGCAATATTTGTCATTTTGAATTTCATTAAGAATAACTAGAACATATTAAAAATGGAACCTACATACATACATACAACCACACACTATTATCTTGACCTGAGGACGATTCTACAAATGCCTTCTAAATCCCAATGTTTCTGTCAGTCGTTCTAAAACATTTTCATGCCGACCCCCATCTGAAAATATGTTGTTCCAGAGACACCCCAGAAGCAAAGATTTGAGTAAAAAACCTTCACTCTGAAAGAATATATTCAAAGATTAGCACTCCCATTTTCACGATTTTCCAGAAATAGCAGATCTACAGATCTCGTAGCGCGCCACTCAGTGGTGCGCTATGAGCTTGTAGATCTGCTATTTTTCAATAGCTAAATCATAACATAATGGTTAAAACACCAACAGGGGTTCCTGCCAAGAATGAGTTAAATGTTTTAGTTTTCCAAAGCAGTCGTGTCACTAATAAATGGCACATTATTGTTAACTGAACTTAACTTCATCATTTTACATGTGTCAATATTGTTCAGTGCAGCTATATCTTTTGACCATAGATTAATTATCCCTTTCTAGACGGGACCGTTTTTGGTGTTTCAAGCATTGTTATGCTTTACCTATTGAAAAATAGCAGATCTACAAGCTCATAGCGCGCCACCGAGTGGCGCGCTACGAGCTTGTAGGTCTGCTATTTTTGAAAAATCGTGAAAATGTGGCGCAAATCTTAGAATACATCGTTTCAGAGCAAACGTTTGTAACTCATATCTTTGGTTCTGGGGTTTCCTGGAACAACATACTTTCAGATGAGGGTCGGGGGCCAATTACAGATAGTTTTTGGGGTCCTTGAGATTCATTATTTGAGAACTACTAACATAGAAATAAGGGTTTTTTCAGAAAACCGTCAGTATTTAGAAGACATTTTTAGCATCGTTTTCAGGCTGAAATGGGTTAATTATAGAACTTTTGTGCGTGTGTTAGTTGGTCCTTCCCCAGTACCTGCGGGCGCTGCCCGTCTACACCAACAGCCTGAGGAAGAGTGAGGTGTTGCTGCCGGGCCTACAGAGCTCCATCCCCCAGCGGCTCCAGCTATGGTGCCAGCTCCTCCGAATGGACGCCGGCAGCACGGCCACTCACTTCTACCCCTTGCTGCTGCCGCTGGTATGTGACAATCATCACAAATCACTTTGGGCTGTAAAATGTATTTGAACATGAAAAAATGTAAAAGGTTTGGTTTTGGTGATGTTTTAACAAAAACAATGCTCTCAACCTCTCTTATTTACCATCAGTAGAGTGCAATCAAAGAAGTTGCGTGACAATATTTTAGACGTGGTAGGTGGGCCATAAATAATCTGAGGACAATACCACTTAAACCCCATATATACTGTACTTTATTGACTCGGGTCCCCCAGGGGTCTATACTTGGCCTCCTCCGCAGGCCCTAAGGTGCCTGCAGAGATTCCGTTCCTGTGTTCTATATTGTCACTCTCACTTTCTCTGCCCGCAGCCTCTGTCAATAGACGGCTCCAGTAGCGCTAGCTCCCCTAACCTAGCGGACGCGGTGCGATGCAGCGGCGCCAGCCTGGACCCTGCAGGCGTCTACCTGGTCCACGGCCCCCTGGCCCTGCTGATCTGGGTGGGCAGTCAGGTCCCTGTGCAAACCCTGGTCCATCTCTTCAACGCCAGCTGCTTCTTGTCCGTTCCCTCTGGGGAGGTGAGCCAGTTAGAGATACGTTGACCACAACGTTCTGAGTTATAGCTATTTTGCTTTTGGGGTGTTTCATTACAGGCGAAACGTTTCTAACAATGTTCAAAGATAGCCAGTGTACAATGCTACGCGTTGGAACGACTGCTTTTGTTATTCGCCGCACAACTAACAACAGTATATACAGTAGGACTTATACAGTACGTGGTTAAAGATGATTATACGTAACGGTGGAAAGTGAGGTTAAATGCAGTATGGGGGAGGATGAGTCGGATCGCACAGGTGAGAGGAAAGTAGAGAACATGAGCCAGGGTAAAATTGACTAATTGAATTATAAGCTGCATATTTTTTTGTTTTTGATTTACATTTGACATACTGTATGCATATTTATGTTGTTCCTTCAGACCAAGCTGCCGATCCTGGACAACCCCCTGTCCATCCATATCCGATCCTTCATCGACACACTGGAAGACAAGGTGCCTTATGCTCGCAAGGTGAGTCACCTTTTTCTTATTCTTATTATTGTTGTTGTCGTTGTTTTCTTTTTTTTTTGGGGGGGGGGCGCAGAGTTAGATGCTAATAAATGGATGACAGTTACAGGAAGTGCTACAAAATACCAGGATACCAACCAGTTAGTCATCAAACCTTGCAAAATAATGTGTGAACAGGTAAACAACAAGCATTTGAATTACATAATCAACGTCTAAATAGGCAAAGTGGAGATGGGGGTGAGGTAGTCTGAAGAGATGGGTTTTCAGAATGCAGTGGAAAATGGGGAGTGAGTCTGCAGTCATGGAGACTGGAGGTTGTGGTGGTCATTCCACAGCGTGGGAACGAGGAGTGAGAAGAGATTAGGATGCTCAGAGCATTGGCCAAGATGAAGACGTTGTATGGACAGATGTCCTGTGTTTGCTGATGGAGATGTGTGTGGAAAGGAGTGTAGGGCTCGATCATAATTATCCTGCAGGAAGGGGGCACCATGCACTTGTTGTTTGCCTTGTGTAGATCATTACTAGAGTTTGAATTGGATGCAAGCAGCAACTGGGAGAGTGGGAGTCCGTGGATTGTAGTAGTAGGGAGATATGAACATTTTGGGAGGTTGACGACCAGTATAGAGGTTTGAGGCACACCATCAAGGAGGGAGTTGCAGTAGCTGATCCTGAAGATGACTGAAGCTTTGTTTACGAAGCTGGGCAGTCCTTGGTGAGGAAGGGTCTAATCCTCTGGATGTTAATGGAAAGTGCAAAGTGGATCCATGCCCAAGGCATCCTCACTGGCAGTTGTTGTAAGTCCCTGGTTGGTTCTCTGGGGTTCAGATGCTTTTTTGCATTCCAGTCAGTAAAATGACTCTTCTCTAACCTTTAGGCAGCTAAATTGAATGTTTTTTTTTTTTAGATATTTAGAATATTGGCAGAAATTAAAACAGAAACAAAGTGAAAGGCAACGGGGCAGCAGTGATATACATTTTATGCAACACCGAATACTGCAAATACTTCCATCTGATCTAATAGGTCTCTCACGAGTACTGTCCATCGTGTTTGCACAGGAGCGGTGTGCAGTGTGCACTCATGCACTGCACATGAAATCACAATTGCATGTCGAGATGTGTCAGGATAAATTAAATGAATTGTGTTTCCACTTGACAGCTTAATGCCACTGGCTGTGAGCTCTGACAACTCGACATCACTGCGTGTGTGCGTGCGTGAGCACGGTGTGGGCACTTGTGTGTGGGTCTGTCGCCTCCAGACTTGCATGCAAGACCGCTAATAATTCTGTGTGTGTTATATGTGTGTGTGTGCGTGCGCACTCCTCTCAGCTCTGGGTGGTGAAACAGGGTGACAGTTGTGAGGAGGCCCTGCAGCGCCAGCTGGTGGAAGACAAGAGTCCCAACGGGGGAGCGTCATACGCTGACTTCCTGTACCACCTCCACGTCAACTCCGTCAGGCTGCTGCAGTGACGCGTGTACACACACAGAGCTTCCACGGTTCCTGTACTCACTATTTTTGTTTTTTTGTACACACTACTGTTATTATTTAGGAATATGTGAAACTGGGGTGAGGGCTATAAGTGGAACGTCTGAAGTCATACAGGAAGTCTTCATTTGTTCATTTAATCTTGGGCATTATAAATTTGTAAAAATGAACATGGTGGATTTTTTTACTGTGTGTGCGTGTGTGTGTGCGTGTGCGTGTGTTGAAAAAAATGTGCTGAAGATGTTAATTTATTCCACTGTCATATGGACTCTAATTCTCGCCTGAAATGTGGTGCACACGTGGAGAGGGAGATAATGATGCTTTGTGCATGTGTGTTTGTGAGAGTCATTCAGCGTGTGTGTGTGTGTGTGTATACCCAGTCATCTCATCTGTCTACTGAGCAAAAATAAAGACTTAATTTAATGTAACTTTCCCCACTTTGTCATAGGAGGTGGTTTTATTACATTGTGTGAGAAGTCTGAGAACACCAAAAACTGCAAGGGAATGTGGATGGATTGTAATTAATGTTGGGAGCTGTGCACTTTGAGCTCATCTGATTATGTGTACCCACTGCCCACTGCCCACTATACACCACACAATGACAGCCAAATGCACTACTTAAACAAATAGCACCATGTTGAGTCATAGCGGTTAATACATTGGGGCAATTATACAGTTATTAGGCTGTCTGATTGTCATGGAGAGGGAGGTAGGGACACGGGGGAGGACTCACTCTGTGATGAGATGCTTCTTTCTAATCTGAACCAACTGGACTATAAACTCAAGCTTTCAGAACCTACAAAACCAGCTTCCAGCTACAGTATAGGTACAGGACCACCAAATTCTATCCATAGGCCTACTGTAGGCTACTATAATATATTAAGTTATAATAACCCATGCATGGCATAGGCTGCTGTGCACATGCAGGCAAAAAGTATAAACGCTGTCATGTTTGAGAATAAGATTTAGATTAGTATATGAGAAGGACTTCATTTACTTTTCATTTCCACAGAACGCTTCCTAATGAAGGTAACGTTGCAGTCCCAAACAGTCCCTAACTTTTATTAGTTATATATATTTATATTATACAGCCTGGCCCTATTTGGAAATGGGCAGAGCCTGGTCGGGAGGTGCGTGACACGAGCGCGCGCACAAACTGTCCAGCAGGGGTCGTTGCGGTGCGCTTCTCAGCCGCGGCTTTGGGCAAGACGGAGAGTCAGAGTCAGAGTGAACGGAGCGAGCGCAGTCAGTCAGTCACCGCTGTGTGGACGAGCGATAGAGACACAGCTGAATTTTGATAGTGGGGGAGAGAAGAGAGCAAGCAGCAGCACCCACCCTCGGTCTGGTCTGGTCGCCGGGCTTCTTTATCATTAACAAACAAACAAAAAACTAATTTGAGAAAAGAAAAGCGTATCAACTGCCGCAAGAAAGGCCGTCTCTGAACAGGCGGCTGCTTATTGGCGACTTTTAGAGAAGATAGTATTTTGCAGCGGAGCTGAAACCTCTGACAAGAGCGAGCGACGTGCTGTAGTGTTGGGAGACATGGCTACGACAACCTGTACACGATTTACGGACGAATTTCAGCTGTACGAGGAGCTGGGGAAGTAAGTAGGAGCTTTATTAAGTGTGTGTTTCATTTATTTATTTATTTTTTATGTTGGACATTATGGACACCGTTGGACAGGAGCGTCCCCGTGGCGGTCTTCACACTTCAGCGACATACTGGCTTGCATTTCACTGTTGCGTTGGTGTGGTCTTATTTTGACAGCTCTCAAAATACGCTCAGTGCTTTCTCTGTAACAGAACACGCACGTACACACACGCGCGCACACGAGCACACTTTTGCCATTTAGCCACCTCGTAGCACGTAATTGTAAAGGAAGTTACGCCCCTCTGTTTTTGCTACAGTGTAGCGGGAGATAAGACACGCTCATTTCAGTCATTTATACTCCATAGTACGACTGTGTCGCTGTCTGTCGAAAAAAAAAGAACAGATCTGGGACGCTTTATTAAAGACATCCCCGCGCGATGGAGTAGTCAGTAGACAGTGACGTATTTATTAGCAGCATATGCATCTTTTTTGCATGCTGCTTTTGGGTGGGCAATTTTGGCTAAAGAGAAAGAGGTGGTGCTGATCTGCTATCACCAAAGGATGATATTTGGACAAATATTCCTAGCTATCATTAAACTAATGTATAGCCATGTTGTGTATAGGCCTAGTACGGTACTAGATGGTGGGATAGGGATAGTAGTATCACCACGTGGCTTTGAAAAATGCAAAAGAGAACTTAACTTATGTTTCAAAAATAAATGCGTTGCTTTATGAGCTTGTAGGTTGGCTTATTTCAGCTATTTTTGTACAGCTGAAGGCTATTTATACAGCTGAAGTAAAGAAAAGCTGGAGCCTCAATTTGTTGGGGACCCCCTAAGGACCTCTCGGGCCCAACTTTGAGAACCATTTCTGGAGTAAATGACTAACCCTATCTCTAACCTAACCCTAAGGTACTCACCTAAACCTAACCATAACCCTATCTCAACCCCCAACGCATCCCACAGGGGCACTCACCTAAACCTAACCTTAACCCCACTCAACGCATGTAGGACTAACAGACCTTCGGAACAATGAACTATGGGCAGTCCCCGAAAAGGGTCACTGCATACTGACATTCAGAACAGCGCTTCAGTGCAGGACAGCTTTGAAGTGAGAAAAACGTATCTACAGTATTTAAGAGTCAGATTAAGATACAGTATGAAATTGAGCTCAAGTGTGAATTGCTATCCAAGGTTGCAATCCTAATCCCACATCTAATGCAAGGTAACACTCCAGCGCTCTTCTGTGTAAGGTTGCAGTAAAAGCAAAGTTCTTTGTTTACCCAGGGTGAATGGACTAAGCTTGAGATGCTTATTTACAGCCAGACCCTGCATATTTCATAGAACATCATTTCATGGTAGGGGTTCAGTGCCTTGCTCAAGGGCACTTCAACGGTGGTAATTCAGTACATCGTTTATCTGGAAGCACTTGTGCCACTGTGTTGCAAACTGTTTTATCTTGGCACCCACATTTCCTGGAGACATGATCTTTCTCAATACCACACATCCTGATGTTGTGGCCCTGTGTCAGCTAATGGCATTAAACTTGTTTGTAAACCCTTGCCATTACACACACACACACTGTTTGGCAACTGTGTTTCATCCGCGTCCATGGAATTACCAACGCAGTGCCAAGAAGCCACGCCCC
>OOFJ01110508.1:0-12549 GCA_900323375.1 Benthosema glaciale
TCAATCTGTGAATACATGAAGTCTGCGACATCATTGTGAGCATGTCATTATTCTCTTGAACTCTCTAACCAAACAATAGTCTCAGCCCCCTCCCCTCCCCCCCTCGGACTATGAACTCTAACCGACTGTACATAAAACTGCATTTTTCCTACTGTTTTTATTCTTGGTTGCATTTATAATTGCCTTTTTGTATTGCGTTGGATTGATGCCAATAGATTCATTTCGTTGTACACTGACAAAATAAAATCCATCCATCCATGTGCATGCTGCACGCACCCGGGAGCAAGCCGTTTGTTTCCAGTTTGTTTGCAAAATGGCTTAATTGCCAATTGTACCAGCATGTGTGATGTTCCTTCATTAGAACATAACGCATAACAGCAATTAGTATGCTTTGATGTCTATTAATTTGCTATCGTATTGATTACAGTATACACATTGCCAAACCGTATAATTAAGTGTGGTTGCTTCGCCCCGAAATATTAATTGAGCTTTGGCTCATACTTCATACAATGTTTCAGACTGCACACAATTCCTCCCAATGTATGCATGAATGGACCATTGTAAAGCACTTTGAGTAAGCACGTAGTGCATAGAAAAGCGCTATAAAAATGCAATCCATTATTATTATTATTAATTCTGTCTGTTAATTGCTGGCCATCAGTAAAAGGTTGAAGTACTGTACTCAAGTACAATTTTGATCTACGTTTTAGTTTACCGGAGTATTTCCAATTGTAATGGATTGCATTTTTATAGCGCTTTTCCAAGTGCTCAAAGCACTTTACAATGGTCCATTCATTATAAACATTGGGAGGTGAAGCGGCGAACAGTCGACGCCAGCGTCCTCACTTCCCACAAGCACACATCGACCGACTCATTGGAGGCAATGTGGGGTTCAGTGTCTTGCCCAAGGACACTTCTACATGTAGACAGAGCCGGGATTCGAACCGCCGACCCATGGATCATTGGACGACCTGCTCTACCTCCTGAGCCACAGCCGCCCCACAATTTTCAGTACTTTTACTTCTACTCCACTAAAGGCAAATATTGTACGCTTACTCCACTACAATTATTTGAAAACATTTGTTACTAGTTATTTTGTAGATTTTGAATATTACTTCAGCCCTATATACATTTCAAGCATGTGTCGCATTGCAACGCTTGTACATTTGAAAACTTGTGAGACGAGACATTCTACATAATGAGTACTTTTTTTCCACCACTGCCGACACCCCAGGGTGAGTGCTGTCAGAAATCAGAAATCTCCTATCCTTCAGTAGTCTCGCGTCGCAATTTTCAAATGCTTCCGTCGTCGTCATAGTCTGGAGAAACGGAGGCTAAATCATGTGTAAGCGATAAAGCAAAGTGGAGACTCCTGCCCACTTCCGTTTCATCTTTACAGTCAAATTTATCCTAATATAAATTAAAATCACCTAAGCACATAGGTGCAGAAAAGGAAATAAAAATAAATAAATGTAAAAGATACATATTTTTTAAAATATATTTACATTAACGGAAATGGCAGTTTCCTTACTCGGACTTCGGGAGGTGTAGTTCCAGACTTTATATAGCATTGGGAGATAGTAATAATAATAATAGTTCAGTGATCATTACCTGACATGGACGCAGGCAGGATGGCCTGTCCGACCAGGCCTTGCTGCAGCAGACTCTGGTCAAACTGTCCACTGAGCACTTGGTTGGCTGGGAGGTAAATGTTGGGGTCTGAACTGGACGTCTGCAGCAGACTCACTGGATGGAGAGCCTCCGGGTTAGCCTGCTGCTGCTGCACCTGGACCAGCTGCAGGGCTTGAGTGGTCTGCCCCTGCTCTGGGTCCTGACCCTGGCTCGCCCGGCCCGCCATCCGCTTGGACTTGCGGTCCTCTCGGTTGGCCCGGTAGTGGCACTGGATGTGGGTCTTGCGGTGGCCAGAGGTGCGGAAGCGCAGCTCACACAAGGGGCATTTGAAGGGCTTGGACCCGGTGTGGAGCCGCATGTGGACCTTCAGGCTGCCTTTTGTGGAGAAGGAGGTGTTGCACATGTGGCAGTTGAACAGCTTCTGACCTGAAAGGACAAGTACGATGAGTTGCTGTGCAAATAAACATCATTGTCATGAGGAATCGAGGATTATAGTTTGGGGTCATAAGGCTGCTTTCAGATCTAGAAAGAATAATTAATTAATAACAAAACAAATAATAACAATAATAATGAGTTATTTAGTGTGCAGGAGAAGACTTTTGTTCCGTTCAATCCAATCCACTAATCTAATAGGCTGCATTAAGGGCTTTAAGGCTGATTACTGAAGCTCAGGAAAAATAATTTAACCATGTCCCAAAATCACTTAAGTAGCTTATATGCCTTAACTGGGCCCGTCATTTATCCAGTGGTTTGTATTTGCATTGGAAGGGCGGAAGAGGCAGAGTTGAGATTCATAAGAAGCAAACCTTTCTAAAGACTTTAAATGTATATAACTTCTGTTTATCTATCGTGCTTATTAAAAGAAGCACCGAGTTAGGCAGTGCAATTAGATGGATATTGTGAACGTGTCTGAGTTATGTAACAGAGCCGAGTCATAATCTTATGAACAGAAGGTGAAACTAGAATGTTACTGTTGAGGTGCAGCATACATGTGGGGGAGGTTATTAGAAAAATGCTTTCATTTTCCCAGTTTTCTGGAAAAACCTCATGTTTCTGTCAGTAGGTTTCAAATTATTTAATGTCAAGGACCCCCAGCATTATATGTAATTGCCCGCGGACCTCCATTTCAAAATATGTTGTTCCAGGGACCTCCCAGAAGCAAATATTTGAGTTAAAAGCTTTCACTGGGAAAGAAATATATTCAAAGATTTGCGCCACATTTTCACGGTTTCTCAACAACAGCAGATCTACAAGCTTGTAGCGCGCCACTCGGTGGCGCGCTATGAGCGTGTAGATACGCTATTTTTCAATAGCTATAAAGTATAACAAAATGTTTAAAACACCAAAGGCGTTCCCGCCACAAAATGGGTTAATGATGATATACTCTGCTGTGTGACTACTACTGTCACAGATCTATTGATATAACAAATCGTACAAATTGCGCATACTTACGAACTAGAGGAAAGTATTCTGGCAGTGAGCCACTGACCTGTGTGTGTTTTTACATGGCAGTCCAGCGTAGACTTGACGGTGAAACTCTTTCCACACTCCTCACACTTGTAAGGCCTTTCTCCAGTGTGGATCCGGATGTGCCTTGTTTATAGAGAAGCAAAGTTGACAGGGAAAAGAGAGGGGTACAAATAAGGAACAGAGGAAATATAGGGCGTAGTAGCAAGGACAGGGAACGGCCCGGGATTAGGAATAGATGTCCTTAGTCGTGACCGTCGGCGTAGGCTTGTCACGATTATTACAAAATCGTTAAATCGCAATTATTTAAGATAATCGCAATTATTTTGTCATAATCATCATAACTGTTGACAAAATAAGCTGCCACAAAGTGACAAAATAATGAATATCTATATCTCTATCTCTCTCTCTCTCTCTCTCTCTCTCACCCCGACTGTGGGGGTGAGAGAGAGCCCAGCAGTCGGAACTCCGCCACGTCGGAACAGCTGCTATTTAGAATTATACGGGGGAACCCCCAAGATTACCAGGCAAATTGAAATGCATTCTTAATTCATATGTTCCGATGTTCAATGCCAAAAACGCATATTAAAATGTTAATCGTCAACTTAAAATATGAATCGTGACAGCCCTACTTTGGCGTGGAGATCAAGGCAGTGGTGTGAACAAAATGATTACAGATACAGTGAGTTAAATTTAACAAGAGAGAGTTTGCTCTTTCCACCGCACAAAGAGTTGAGATTCTTACAAGGAAACATGAAGACTGTGTTCATTTCTTTAATGGGGTGGAAACCGAGCCCACTCCCCCGCCATGACACGTG
Source organism: Benthosema glaciale (assembly GCA_900323375.1). Taxonomy (NCBI): domain Eukaryota; kingdom Metazoa; phylum Chordata; class Actinopteri; order Myctophiformes; family Myctophidae; genus Benthosema; species Benthosema glaciale. Next base: position 3,918 of record OOFJ01110508.1, read on the forward strand.
TTTAAGCCTGTCAAATTGAATTGTAAGTTGTGTCAGTGTACCCAAGCTGTTAGCCCGGTGTGGAGCGTACAGCATGCCATTGCTGCTGCTGTACTCTGTCTCTGACAATAAAATTGAACTCGGAAACAGCTCTCCTACCTGTATCTGCCTGTCTGCTTGCTTCTGCCTCAGACCTTTTCCCTCTTCTAGTCTGAAAGAACGAATCTCAGCTATTTGTGCCCAGGAGAGAGAACATTCTCCTGTTTTAAACCTAGAACACTGAACATGGGTGACTTTCACCCAGACGATTATATTTTTGCAATTTTCATAATGTTGCTTATGTCTGAGGTGGGTGGGTCTTTCAGTACCTTCATGATGCTCCGTGACATCATAGAAGGTAGGTTTGTTTCCCTGCACTTCACACACCCCTGGTTTCTTCTACAGGCAGGTGTTCGGGTGAATTTCACCCGTGTTTAGTGATAGTGTGATCTCAAAAGATCCCATTCACCCACAATGGAATTTTTTATTTCTCTTCACTGGACCAATCTCACAGGTCTTAGGAATGTTTGGACCTGGCAAAGGAGATTTTTTTAGGAATATTTAAAAAATAATATGCACGTTTTTCCACCGATTTTGCCCCCCCCATGATAGGTCATAATGGAATATTAAAGAAGAGTACCTCAAGTTGCCATGTATTGCTGTATTTTGATGAGAAAAATATTCTTTATGGAATATTTATGAAAATATACCCGTGTTTAGTGATGGTGTAACAAAGCGTTCTAGGGTTAAATATACTATACGTAATGGTGCATCGAATCCCGGCAGTGATGGCTTGTTTTTTTGCCTCAGATGGACGCATGGATGGATTTTGTATTTTGTGAACGGCTACGGCAGCGAAGATGAGATGTTGATCCAGCGACCGAGATCAGATCCTGTCTATGAGATGTCGGCCTACACACTCTGCCAACATTACAGAAGCATTTTAAAAAGTATATTTATCTTTTAATTTGATTTCAATTGTGTGTCCGTGTCAGTTAGTTCAACACATAAATAGGCATGTATGTTGATTTTTTTTTTTTTTAGATCTTTTCAATTCGTTTAAAGTTGATTTAACGGGGATGAGGATGCCTATGCGGGGTATATTTGGATTTGTGAATGATAATGGAAGTAAATTCAATAGATGTCGCTTTGTCAGATGAAAGAAGTCATCCTTTCACAGTGGAATCCTGGTGGTATCCTGGAATGACAAAAGCTTTTTTTTTGTTCAAGTTAAAATTAATAAATGGAATAAAGTCAACAAGAGGCATTTGCCATGACTGTAAAATTGTCTGTTATTAGGCATTTACTGTTTTCTTTTTTCTGTCTCTTCCTAATTTTTATTATTGATTGTGTTTTATTGTGTAATATTTTGGCCTAAGAGTTTGAAGTAACACAGAGGAGAGTCCTCCACGATGTTATGTAATGTAAATGTAATGTAATGAAGAATCACGTATGACAATTCTATGTAACTTTGAATGCCTGCAAGTCTGTAACCATTTTTAATTCCTACTGTATCTTCTTTGATGTTCCACTCATCTGTGAGTCAAAGGCAGGACCTTTGACTCACAGGATTGTGAATGTGGTTCCTTCATATTTTCTTTTTTTATTATGAGGCATGCTTTTGCATGCCTCAAAGTGAGGGAATGATTAAATATTTGTGCTATTCCACATCCGTGGGACTCTCCAAGAGAATTATTTTAGCTGTTGGACATGTTCAAACAAACAGCCCCTTGCCTGGAGTGTTAGCAGGCTAGGCTGCATAAATAGCTACTGGCCATTGATCTATTGAGAACAGATGGTCTGCTGCTTACATTCTGTTGGTATCTTGTCAGAACACCTATTGTGCTGTCCCTTCCAGATTGCGCCCACTTGGGAGTCACTGGCTGAGCCCACTCCTACACTATGTATCCTGTATTCACTAAGCCTATATAATAAGAGACAATTAAGTAAATGTACATTGGTGGTGTCTCTCTTGTCAGGCCGCCAGGCCGAAGGGATGGATGGCTATTGGCTCTGCTGCTGTTATATTCTGTCTCTGAAATAAAAACCAAACTCGGGAAAGATATTGTCGCCTGCCGTCTGCTGCTTCTCAATTCTTCTCCGTTTTCCAACTCTAGACAGTATGTCAGCTTTTTGTGTGCACGGAAGGAGAAATAACTCTCTCTCTCTCTCTCCTTTACATTTACTTCAGTAAATGGAATGATGCAAGTTGGAAATGCATGCCATGTCTGTGTCCCTTTTATGCCTGACGTCAGAATGATGTCAAGACTTCTGAATGTGTCTCTCCGTTTCCCTTTATTCCCGTAATTATATGGAGTTCTGTGTCAGCTATGCTTATGGAGTTCTGTGTCAGGCATGCCCAAAATATGGAGTGTTGTGAGGTCAGAACAGGCCATATGGACCCTGGGCAGGGGCCCGGTCCAGAGCTCGGGGCAGAGGCCTTTTTGGGGCGGTTCTGGGTAACCGTAGGTGAGTCCGACCGACCCGACACCGGGCACTGCACTCCCTGTGGTGGTGTGGACCGTGCGCGTCGAATTTGAAGTTGGTGGGGCGAGCGGTTCTCGAGTTATGTGGATTACAGACCCCACTTGGGGAATTTATAGTTAGATGTATGGTGAGAAGAAGAGTGCTCCAATGAACCCTAAACACGGCCACTTTAATTAGAGTGTGATAATTAAAGGCCACAGAAATGTGCTTCCAAGCAACTGCACTGTTTCCTTAAATTGGACCAGATGAACCAAGGCATTGTCCACCAGAGTCTGATTGTCAAGCTCATTGTAATGCAAATTCTGGTATTCATCCTTTGGACGTAACTATCCCAGAGAAATCATTAATTCTCAGATCTTATAGACAGACTTACAAACTGAGAAAATGCTCTGCATTATTTATATAGATTGGCATTAATGATAAAACAAGAACCACATTTTCCACTAACAAAGCAGTGAGAGAGACAGTCCGTCTTCCTTCAAAATGTGCATGGATGCTATAGTGTCTAACAGACAGTCAGACATCAGTATTCACTGGAAGCCCTGTGCTCCTCTAGAAAGAGTCCTTTAAATTGGACAGTCTTAATCGATCGAAGGTTTCTCTCATCTGAGCTCTTGCATTTGGAATGATTCATTCCTATGGCAGATTGGTGACAGGGGCACATTGTGTGTGTCTAGGCGAGAAGTAAATGAGCCTACACCATCGGAATGCATCGGAAAAAATCCGCTCTAATTTGAATTGACATCATAAAGTGTGCGAGACATCACCCGTGTGACTGTCACATCTAAAGAATCAGCTACGGCAAAATTTAAAAACAGAAGACGTGAGAAAAATCAACGATGCATTCCCTCAAAGCTGCATCAGCTGTTATCTGTATACCGCATGCTGTGCAAGGTAAAACTTTTCAGTTTTACTTTCCATAAATACTTTGCAAAGCCAGGAAACATTTGCACCTTAGAGATTATTCCAATGACAAAAAAGAGCAAAGAGCAAAGTCATTTGTCAATGTCTGTTTCCCCCGGGGTGAAACCCAATCTCACTAGCCAGTAAGTTGGAGTGTTTGCTGTGCCAAACTGCCAATAAGCCTTAAAACACTTCTACACAAACTGTTCTGAGAGGTTAGAGCTGCACGGAGCTTCTCCACAGGGTACAGCGACTGAGACAGCGAATGCGAGGGAGTGGGAGAGACGAGGGATTTCCTGTAGACAGAAAGGCTAAATGTAAGATACTTTACTGCCTGTTAATCAGAGCCTGGGGCCAGTGCTGAAGGGCACGTCAGGATATTAAAGTATGACAGCAGGCTGAAAACTGCTGCGAGAAGAGACTCACAAGAGAGCTGCATGAATTGCGACAGGACAGAAATAATAAAAACGTAAAGGACCCACTTGAAAACGAGATGCTAGTACACCTCAAGGGGTCATTCCAAAAAAGAAGTTCAATCATCATAGACATAAAATAGTAAAAAGAGTCCAAGTGCTGAGGCAGCAGGGTCAACCTAAAAACACACTAGAACAAGAGTCTAAAAGCTTGGATAACAGCCACTAGCATCCTGAGACCCCACTGGAAATTGGCCGATTTTTTTCTAGGTGACACTAGAAAAAAATCGTTTAACTTCTGGGAACAATGTACTCTTGGTAAATCTGGGAGGCCTATAGATTTTGTGTAAGCGGAAAGTTTTGCCTTATAGTGGCCACTGACACTTCTAAAGACATCACCAAAATCAGTGGGAGCCTAGTCCTACTGTACATCCAAGGAACGTGAAAGTGCAGAGCAAATGCGATGGCAATCCAGATTCCAGACAATATCTTTTGGGATATTTTGCCTGGAAGTCAAATGTGACTCCACACTACAAACAGCTTACTTACCGCATTATTCAAAATGTTATGTTTCATGACTTACTTTTTATTATTATCGTTTGTAATCGTAGTGTTTTGCCAATAATTTGGGGGCCCACTTGCAATTGCCTCACGGCCATGAGAACCACTGAACTAGATCAGTAGAGGACGGTCATGAAGGCGGTGCACAGCGAGATTCCATGGCAATCCAGCCGGCAGTTTTCCTCAGAGCTCCGCCATTAGCAGGGGGGCCAAAGGCAAGAAATAACATGTATTTACCTTACAAGGTCACTGGGCTTTTTGAAGCTCTTTGGGCAGAAATTGCAGCAGTTGGCAAACTTGGGCTCCGTCTCCATCTCAACGGCCTTGTCTTTGATCTCGCTGATCCGATCCCTCTCGGCCGCGGACTGGGACAGCACGCGCTCGGACACCGAGGCCTCCTTGCCGGGGTCCTTGGCCAGCATGGCCGCCTGTTCCTCTGTGAAAGTTATAATCTCCAAACTTCTTCTCTTCGGTGCCCTCGGCTCCCCATCGTCCTCCTCCTCCACGCCGTCGTCGCCATCGTCCTCGCCCTCGCAACCTACGACTGTGGGGAACACGTGTAAGTTATGGTTGTAAAATAAATGAAAGAGAACCCTAAATAGAAAAAGTTTGTCCATGAGTAGAGCTCATTACATTATACGTGATTATCTCCTTGTGGAAAGTTGTCCAGTGCATTTGAGCCATCCATACTATACTGTACTAACTACTGCAGGGTCCAGTTGTTGGCCAAGGACAATGGCAGGAGTATATACTGTACCTGCCCCCTTTGGTACACCTCGAAAAGCTAAATATCTGTATGGTGTTTGTTGATTCATTCTAGGGTTAGGGGTAGGGATTAATTCTGCATTGTGTTAGTTACACAAATCTAAATTAGGGATGTTAATAGTTAATCGCAAATCGATTAATTGCAGCTAAGAAACGAATTAATTAAACAGTTGATAATTAATCGAATATTCTGCCGTTCTATCATTGGGTGGTTTTCTGTGCTGTCTGCGTGTGCACGCAGCCATCCAGCCGGCGAATGCACATGTGTAGCCACAGAAACGTCTCTGCTTTGTGATGTGACAGACAAGACAAGACAGCCAAGACAGGCTGTATACTTTTCATTTAATTGTATTATGGTCATCTGAAGTTACGGGGCTCTAGCCCCGTAGCCCCTACAGAGATGACGCCTCTGATCTCACATGTCTACTTTGAAACCAATATGGATTTTGGCCCCATCACAGCACAGATGTTCTACTTTTCGGGAGAAACTTTAATGCCAAAGGACACAGACTACCACAGCACATTGAGAGAATGCAGTTGCTACATCAATTTTATTCTTCATACCTCCTTAAATGTCTCTTTCGGCCTGGATGCGTAAAGCACTTTGTAATTGTTTTGACTTTGTGTGTGAAATTATGCAATGCAAATTAATTTGCCTTGCATAATACCGCATTTCTGCCTGCCTGACCTTCCACCAAACATCAAGACAACCACAGTGTGGTAAAAGTAACACATTTAAGGGCATTGCAAACAAGGAGCGATAAAACGTGCCTCTAGTTCATTTTCAATGAGACCTGCGTTTTGGTGCTGAAAATCACGGTGCGATAACGCAAGCGTTTTTTACACAAGCGCGGTCCCGTGAATTTGTCGCACGCGTGCTCGTTTCGTGCACACGCCCGCGATTCACCAGACCTGTATTCTGTTTAGCTGCGTTATCGCACCCCTCTTGAGCAGACCTGTAGCAGACATGTGGATGATCCATGCGATAACGTGTGCGTTCGTCGCTCCTCGTTTGCAACGCCCCTTTAGACCGGAGGCTGATTCTACAGTTTCAAACCGTAGAATCTGTAGCTACGGATGCTCTGTGTGGCGTACTGTACCTCTCTCCATCACGGCATGGCCCTTGCTCATGTGTTTTCGACACAGCAGGCTGGTCCGGAAGGTCTCGTCGCACACCGGGCATTTGAAGGACTCGACGTGGATGGTCAGGTGTCGGTTGAGGCTGCGGTTGGTGGTGAACGTGGCGTCGCAAACATTACACCTGAACGGCTTCACTCCTAGTGGTGGTGGTGGTGGTGAAGGTCAGGATGGGGAAGGAGACATTAAAGCAAGGAAGGAAGACACTGGGAGCATCAGTGCATCACTAGACTGGTTCCCAACACTGTTTTCTTTTTGGCATAGGGAGCTGCCGGCAGGATCTGCAGGGAGAAACTACACACACCTGCGTGACATGACACTAATTAATTAGAGGGACAGAGAGAGAGAGGAGTGTGTGTACGTACGTGTGTGCGTGTCTGCATCAATTTAATAAGGTCTAAGCGATCAGAAATCAGGAAAGAGTGAGCGATGCGCAGCGCAACTCTATGCCAAATATAGGTGGAGTCAGCCCCAGACTTTTCTTTTCCTCCCTGGAAATAAAAGTTGGGTTTCCGAGGCCAGTGCATCACAGACAGTTGAAGCCCTTTTTTTAATTCACGGAGTACAGGACAGGTAAAAAGAAATGACCACGTTTCGATGTATCTTTCACATCTTCGTCAGGTCATGATCTTGAAGTGTCTGTGATGTTCTAGTCTAGTGTCTTCCTTCCTATTCATCAGTCGTGCCTCTGAGACGCACCAGACTATAGCCAACCTCAGGCTTGAGGGTTGGTGCCTTCATGTTTTGTTTCCTATATTTAGTTTTTTACATTTGCACAAAATATTCCCCAAAAATTTTTTTTTTCAAATAATGATTAATTTTTTTTTTCAAAAATCAAATACATTTTTCCATAAATTAGATTAGAAAACAAATATTAGATCTGCAAGACCTGCCATTTCAACTAGTATGGGTTCCAGGGAGACATCAAGTTTCTCTTTTGGGTCATGGATGGCTATAGTGAAGATCGAACCTATGACAAAGGCCACCGATATTTACATGATCTCACCTGTATGAGTGTTGAGGTGGGACTTCAGCACCCCGGCTGAGACAAAGGCCCGGAAACAGAGAGTACACCTGTAGGGCCTTTCTCCAGTGTGGGATCGCATGTGCTGCTTCAGGTGGCTGGATTTCCTGAAGCCCTTAACGCACCAGGTGCACCTGAAGAGGAAACATCCATCAGAGGGGAGCTCAAAGCAGTGTGTTCATCTCAGGTAGCTTCATTTGAAAAGTAAGTCCAGTCCAACAAAAATATCACCAAATTATGCATTTATTCTTTCATGAATTTTAGCCGTCTTTCATTTCTGATGCTGCTTGCAGAAGAAGGGGAAATAAATGGACAAACATACTGTAGCAATCTTGAATCTTCAAGAGTAAATAGGTAGTTGACCTATTATAATAGCCTTGTAAACCACCCAGTCGCGGAAATCACATTTCATTTGTCTGCTGAAATAAAGTGAAATGAGCTTTCCGTGACCGGGTGGTTTACCAGGGTTCGCTGAAACCAAAATTGAATTTCCGCGACGTAGTAACTGTACATAACTTCAGATGACAGGCTTTCTTGCTCATGCAAAACCCAGGGGAGCATTAAACAACAAAAAGTGGATAGAAGGGTAGCAGCCGCACCATAGTGTGGAAGGGTCTTGCCCAGGTGTGCTGTGCACATGATGCTGAATCCATTCCAAGCATTAGTTTTGCACAAGAAACACTCCTTGGGAGGAAAACGGCCATGGCCGTCATCACAAATGTGATGAGGTCAGCACATAGCTATGGCCGTTTTTACCCCAAGGAGTGTTTTTTATGCAAAACTAATGCTTGGAATGGATTCAGCATCACGAAAACCACCTAGTTTCATATGTCACTTGCTACTTAAACAATGGTGAAATTACATTATTTTTGCCTTATTTTGGATGTTAATGATGTGGTCACATATTATGCTAATAACTCAAATTGCTCAACGTGCAACTTTTAGCAACCAAGCTGAATATCATCCATTAGGCCTATAGATAACATTTCAATCATAACAGTTTGCATTAATCATCATTTCTGGGTTCATAGAATTGCCAGTAGACTGTACCATGGGTAATGTTTTAATACATTTAATTTCCAATTTTGATGACAGATAACCTTTTTTTGGTTCTTATTTTGGTTCTCAACCGGGCCAAAACACACAAGACGAGATGATGGTCCCATCACACCTCCATCACAGTTTAGTCATGCATGCCATGCCCCAGCGTGTTCTATCCACTGTTTCAAATGAGAAGGGAGTTCCTCCAGAGCTTCATTTGAAGTGGAATGAGATTGTAAGATGGATGGAATCTGCTGCCGTCATGCACAGCATCATCAATCAC
>OOFJ01110509.1:0-11104 GCA_900323375.1 Benthosema glaciale
ACCTTCTCTTCGTCCTCTCACTCTTACACTCCTCTCCTTCTCTGGTTGTTGATCTCTTCAAGGCTCTCCATTGCTCACCAAACAAGTCCCTTTTATGCTGCAGTCCAGATTGCAAATTGCTCACCTGACCTGAATGTTTAGAGATTTGACTATTTGTGTGTTGTAGGTTGATGCTTTGAGATTTTATGTGAGAAGTGTGTGCAACAACTGAACATTATGTGTAGTGTTTGGACAACAAGGTAATGTGTAATTGACATCAGAGTGTAAAGAAGGAAAGTCCGATTATAATGCAGATAAGGGTGTGTGATGCAGTGCAAATTGTGTCAAGTGATTAGGTACATGAAGTGAAGGTTGTGCAAATTGTGCCAAGTTGTTGATTTTTGTGTGTTAACAATAGTGAAAAACTGTAACACCATCCAAAACACAGTGGAGATGCAACAAACACTTACTTTCCTATTCAACTAATGATTATTTGGTTGATTATAATTTAATTTGTACAATTGACACAGACATCTTGAAATTGCTTATAATGTTTACCCAGCAGCAGTCAAAAACACAACTTTTCATAATATGCGATAAAAATAAATGATTTCCTCTCATTCTTATATAAATACAGTATAATGACTTGATAACGATATACAGTATAGGTGTTCTGGAAATGTCCTAGAATTGTATCTCTTTCTGAAAAGATTTGGAAGAACCCCTGATTGAGATATGGAGAGCTGAGACAGACAGGACTAGGAGAGTCAGAATGAGAAACAGATTGAGATTGGTGTGGGGGAGAGAGAGACAAAGGAGAAACAAAAAATGAGATGGAGATGAGCCCAACACTAACTAGTTAAGTGATGGCTGGCTAACAGGGCCACATGCGCCATAACGGCATTCAATCATGAATCTCAAAGGATAGCTTCTGGCGATAATGCACAGAACTGTAAGTATTGAGCCTCAGTTTGAACTTCAGTCATATACATTTGTCCCACCAAATTAACAATAATTTCCACAATCAAGGATTAAGAAGTTAAAGATGTATAAGTTGTAACTAAATATTATTTGTGCAGAGCTTTGGTCTGCTGATATTACAAGCTTTTAGTGGGATCTACACATTGTGTGTGGGAGAGTCAGGGTGGATGGCAAAGACAAAGTGTTGATCTTTAGTGCACTCATCCATTACAGTAGCAACAGAATGAAAACAGCAACCCCTATCTTCACAATCTGTGGGGGATATTGTCACAGGGCCACACATGCTACCCACTTCTCCTCACGGACAGTACAAATTGTGGGTCCCTGTAGTGTAGATGACACGGCTGGGAGTAGCTGGCACAATGTATGTACAATAGGTGGCACAGTGATTGTAGATGATGCAGTGCATGTTAGGATAGGGTCATGTGAGCGAGCCTAGAGGAATAGAACCCTAGACCAAATGGAAACTCATCTCAGTGGCAATAAACTATAGTCCTAGGAACTATAGCAGTAGTTTTCAACCTTTTTCATGTCAAGGTCCATTCTTTATTCAGCATTTGAGCTATATGGACCACAAATGGATGAGATTTAGCCTCTCAGACCCAAAACTAAAGAATATCTTGTTATTGTTGGATAATATTTTGTCACAATTCCATGCTGTATTGATGTGGTACCATACTGTAAATACAGCCAAACGTTGATCAAAATAACAATTCTTAGGTATTCTCTGTTTGTGTAGACTTCTTATAAATTAATTAATGTAAATATTTAACAATATGACTGACACTGACACCAACTTCATTTTAACTGTAGTGTTTTTTTAATGTGACAATTACTGTCTGTGTGCTGTTAGGGTTCTTCTCACTCTTTTCAAGAGATAATTCTCGAGAACATTTCCAGGACATTTTATGCCACCCACACGACACCTATATTATCAAGTCATTATCATAAGTGGTAAATGGTGCATTTATATAGCACCTGCTTTACATAGATTGTGCATTACATTCCAACCTGCTCATTGGGAGCAATTAGGGGTTCAGCTTCTTGCTCAAGGACACTTTGACACTAACTCTGAAAAACCTTTCGGTTCCCAGGAGGCCACTCTACCACCTGAGCCACTACTGCCCCTTTTATCAGTATGCCTACATTATCAATACAGTGGTACAGGTATCTTACCAGTAAGACGCCTGAGGGCGAGGTCACGAGGATGAATGCACAGCAGATGACAGCAGACTGCTGGGCGAGCGCTGTCGCTTTTTGTCATGGGGGGTCAGATCAACATATGGAATGAATTCTGTACTGGCCATATATGGAGCATGTCTTGAGTCTACAGGGTTTGATGTAGTCAGATCAACATATGGAATGTCAGAACATCTGACCTCCCTAGATCTGTCTATATGGAGCTGACCTCTTCTGACATTCCATACAGTATGTTGATATTTCCCCATCCATCCTTTCTCTTCAGGTGTCTCCCTTTTGACTGATACCTGTCCATTTAAACTCTAGATGGGCCTGCCCAAAGGTATTAGTGCCGTGCCCGGCAGCCGGCAAAAACTGTTCGCAACAGGCAACAGGAGACCTCATCAAACCCTGTACACTCGAGACACTGCCCCCCGCTGCCACCCTTAGATCTCCATATACTGTATGGAGCTGACCTGTACTGAGATTCCATATGTTGATCTGACCTCATCAAAACCAGAAGAAAAACTGAAGACATGCTCCATATATGGAGATCTAAGGGTTTGAGGTTTGAGGTCAGATGTAGAGTTGCTGGCCAATATGATGACATCAGGGATCTCCATATATGGGCTTAATATTGATGACAACAGGGATCTATATGGTCATGCCGGGGGTGACTAACTGACAGACTGACGGGAAATACACAATTTCATATCAGTGTCTGTATTATTTGCTAGCCAATTAGCCAACTAGTCCATTTACAATGTGTTGGAGAATGTGTTATGCAATCTAACAGCTGTTTAACAACTGTTTAAAAACACACAGCTGTCCCCTCGGGTTATAGGAATGATGTGTCTTGTGAAAAGCTCTATGTGATTTTTTTTCTTTTTTTGTAGTAGTAGTAGTATTGTCAGAATACTGCTTGGTACACATTTATAAATAAATGTCATTATGTGGGGTGGACACTGGCTGAACAATCTGTTTCAAGCAGAAGGTAAACGTACGTGTGACGTGTGTCCATCCATCCATTCATCTTCAACCACTTATCTGTTGTCTGGTCGCGGGGGCAATAGCTCCACCAGAGAGCTCCAGACTTCCCTGTCCCGAGCAACAGTAGCGACTTCCTCCTGGGGGATCCCGAGATGGTCCAAGGCCAGAGAGTCGATGTAATCCCTCCATCTGCACCTTGGTCTGCCCCGGGGTCTCCTCCCAGTGGGATGTGCATCGAGGACCTCCCTAGGGAGACGCTCAAGAGGCATCCTAAGCTGGCTCCTTTCCAGGCGAAGAAGCAGCGGCTCTACTCTGAGTCTCTCCCGCATGGCCAAACTTCTCACCTTATCTCTAAGGGAGGTGCCGGCCACCCGTCGGAGAAAACTCATTTCGGCCACTTGTATTCGCAACCTTATTCTTTCGGTCATGACCCACACTTCATGACCATAGGTGAGCGTAGGAACGTGTGTGTGTACGGTAGATAGATAGATCGATTTTTTTTTTTGTTGCCATCAGCGGCTACTTGGCCTCACACCTAGTAGAACTTACCTAACCCCTGCTCATTGTGCGAGGGTGGGATGGCTCATGGTAAAGGATAGAGTTCAGCAACTTGCAATGGGCCTGGTCTTCAAGATACTCAAGAGAACAGGGATACTCATGTTTGTACCTGTCGGAATACTTCAATACATTATTTGGAAGACACACACAGACAACAGACAGACAAGTGGGACCACTGATCTCGTTCAATCCAGATTCGGCACAAACATAGGTTAAATTCGTTCTACTGCTACAGTATGCCACCATCATTCAGGCCAAGACTAATGTGTTGTCATGAAAGCGGAGAAGAGTCTGTGAAACATGTGTAGTTGATAGATAGATCTATGCATGCAGAAAATGAGAATCTCACAATTACACCACCACAGATATTTTGTATACTCACATTTATATGTAATAATTGACTTATACAACAGTTTCTTTAATAATGGTCTGCATAAGATGAAATTCCATATTCATATTCAGACTTTTTTATTTACGTGTAAATTCCATGGTCTTAACACAGTCACATCATATAATTAATTAGTCAGTTCCAATTCTACTGATGTTCCCAATTGTTAGATTGTTAGTTATCTGTTACCCTGCTATCCTACATTTAATTATAGCCATACGGACAATGCTATCAAGACCTGAATACATTGTTTCATGTTTTAATTGCAATTCACAATAAAATAAGTAAATCCCCCAAACCCTGTAAAAGATGTATTTTCTTACAATGAGATTCAGCAACACCAACTAAAGGAGCATGCTACATACAGGATGTATATATTTACAATGGTTACAGTGCACTTTATCTAGAGGGCCACCAATATTATGGAAGAAGGTCATGAGAGGGATTCAATGCCACAACATCCTGATTTAGTTCGACACCCCACAGGTTTATGACATTGATCTTTTTTCCTTTCATCTCTAGCAGTATTGATTGGAGTCCATCTCTGTAATTTTCCAGTGGTCAGTGTGGTCGGTCATGCAGCCTTCCTTCCTGTGTCTTACTCAGTCTCTCTCAGAGCATGTTTCTCTTCACACTCCTAGGCCTTCTCTCTAAAGCAAGGGCCTCTCACCCCCAATCCCCCCATACAATAATAGAGAAAAGCATCATAAAAAAATACCATGTAAGATAGATGGGTGGTACCAGATCACTGTACTGTAGGCCTATTGTCTGTTGTTTGATGCTGTTGTTGTTATCTTTGGGAATACTCATACTGCCCTGGCATGGCCTGTTTCTTTCTTGGGCCAAGAGATGCCATTCAAGGTTTTCGTTCACAGGATCATGGTCCAGGAAGATGGTGTGTGCGTGCGTGCGCATCTCTGTGTATGTATATATACACACACAGATACTGTGACGTGTGGTGTGGAGTCTTGCAGCACAATACTGGCAAGGAGAAAGAGAAGGGAGATGATGAGGGCTACCACACACGGGCACACACGCAGTCACGCACGCGTGCACGCAGAGTCACACATTATGTACTTAAACACTCCACAGTCTATACAGCATGAATAGATTTGAGACTGTCTACACATGCAGCCATACACAATGCTTCCTCTTCCAATTTCCAATAGAACAATAAAGGAAATGTCTGGATGTCTGAGGATAATCTAACAGTTGGAGAGGAAACGGGGGTATGAGATGAATGTAGGAGGGAAGAAGGAGAATGAGGAGGAGACTGGGAGAAGCAGTGCAGAAGAAGGAAGCGAGGGAGGAGGGGAGAACATATGTGTCTGCTTCTCCTGATACCTCTGCAAGCGATGAGCTCATTCTGCCATGGACGATACAAAAAGCTAGAACAGCATTATTACGGCTGGTCCTCTACAGTCTACAGCGTACAGACTGGAATCTGCTGTCAGTGTTTTGTGGACCCAATACCAGTGTTTTAGTGTATCTATGTTCAGTGTTTATTAGTGGATACACTATCAGGAGTGAGTGGATCTGCAGTAGTACTGGTACTTATTGGAGTCAGTGTTTAATGTAATCTAGAATTAACTACCAGTGGTCAGTGGATCTATTTCTGCTATAGTGAAGTGCCTGTGTTTCTTTCTAGTGTGTCCATGTATCTATAATCATCAGTGTTCTGTGGACATTTTGATCTATGTTTTGTGAATCTACTGCTCTATTCAATGGCTCCAATACCATTGTCTCCAAGATCCTGTGCCAGTGTTCATTCGTTGGAATTGGCTAGGTCTTGCTGCACATTTTCGGTGGATCTGTGAATATTAGACCTTTTGTATGGATTGTAGATTGGCAGTAGTACCGGCTCAATCACTGTCGCTCAAGAGAAGTCATTACCTATTGCCCGGCCGGTGGCAGGGAGTCTGTCCCTCTACATCCATCTGTTCACTAGAGTAGACCACACCTCTACTCATGTTTGACAATTTATTGAAACAAAATTAGATGAATGTGAAATGGGGTTAGAGCGAGACTCAGAGTGGGGGGCCGAAGTCTCGCAAGCTGACGGCCATCGTTGCTCTACTCGGGGAGCGGGTTAGTAATTCGGATAGTGTTCGGATAGTGTTAGTAATGGTCAGACTAACGAGAAGTCGAACCAATGCCACTCTATACCACGTTCGGTCACTCTGTCACTGCCCTGCCTGGATTCCTAGAGAAATAGAGACGAGAATCGAGGAGGAGGACGATGAATTTGAAAGCAATGAATGGTCCGTTGTAAAGCAGAACAAACAAGCCGGTCGAGAGATCACATGTGTGTATTTATACTGTGGTGAGTGGAGGCAGGTGTAGTGGATACGGGTGATGGTGAATGGGGAGTGGCTAATGAGGGAGGGCAAGTGTTGTATAGAGACACACAGCGCCTACAAATTCCCGCCCGCCCAAATGAGACAGCGGCCACACTTCTGGTCCGTTACAACAATGTACTACAGGCCAGCCCATAGAAGCCCATTGAAATTCAACTGTAGTTAGCCTACTTTTAAAATTATAGGAAATTAACAGAAGACTCTTCTCAATAGAGGACGAGTTTCACATTTAATTTACCACTCGAATGGGTTACCCATTATGTTAACAGGGCAGAGGGGAGATGGCAGACAGGAAAGTAGTCGCATTTCAGTGATGTCACTGCCTTTACAAGGCTACGAGCGCCGACTTTGATGAGTGGAATTCTCAATATTACATCCCAATCCCGACTGTTCATGTATATATTTTGACAGAGCTTTATATAAATGTTCTACCTACCACAGAGCTCCGAGTCTCAGATAGTACATGATAAATTAAAATGTGTGTGTTTTAATTGTATTAACTTGAATGTAATTGGGGATAACCCAACACCCAATGAAATGGAGGAGTGACATATCCCGACATTTTCAACTACCTAGTGAATTCTCCAGGCCTGAAGTGGGACATGTGACAATGACCGTCAAACAAGATTTGAATACTTCCCAATGAATACTCCCAATGTATGAATGAATGGGCCATTGTAAAGCGCTTTGAGTAAGCACGTAGTTCATAGAAAAGCGCTATAAAAATGCAATCATTATTATTATTATAACTGGGCAGTTAATATAACAAGACCGACTGTTAGAACTCGGCCGACGTAATCTTGCTACATGCTAGTTAATTAGCTATTTCCCCAATATAGGCATTCATTAACTTTGCCCTTAATATGATGTATCCAAGGGTCAGGTCACACATTGATTGTGTAATTAATCTAAAGTTGTTGAATTCAGTTGAATCCATGTGTCACAAACAAGCAGTTGCACTGTCTGTCGTACAAACCAAAGCCATCTAAAGAGTTGCGACATTGACGGGTCAGAAACTGAGTGCTCGATCGCTGTTCATGCAGGCTGAATATGGACATGCTGGAGTTTGAAATTCATTGTTTTCAACGAGGGTGGCGCAAATAAGAGCTATTTAAAGAATGTGTGCAACATCATATGTCAACTGTTTTAAACTATTGTACAGTAACGACTGAAGTCTCTTTAATGTTTATGTTGTACTGTTACTACAAAACAATCTAAAATAAAGGGATTGAAGATCATTGAAGCTGGGCTGTTGCCTGAGTCCAATGCATTTCTGCCTACTTCCGGTCCAGGGCTTGTCCCTATTTGTTGTCCCCATTCTCAATAGAAGTCTACGTATGTAGAAGAGCCACCATTAGACCGGAACCATGGAAGTGAACGGAGTTGTCAGAACTCTGTCTATACTCTAAAGCTCTGGTACAACCTATATTTCACCCTGCATCTTCCTCGTGTCCTGCCAGCTGCTCCCCACAACCGACACAGTGTGCAGATTTTCTAGTTAAATATATGGCCTAGTAGTAGGAATATGTACAGTGTTTCTGTGTATCTGGTAACATTTGTCCTGGCATGGCCAGACTAATATCACTGCGTAGATATTTGTCTGGAACTTCGGTGTGGATGGAAGATTAATTTCCAAGGCGCGGTTATGATTCAAATGTCACAGCAAAAACACGTCCATGTGTCAGTCTTCAGTGGATCTACCTGTACATCCACCATTGTTTAGTGGTATCCAGTGCCATTGCCATATGGATCTACATTCTACTACTACCACTATTCAGTGGAATCCAGTACCAGTGTTCAGTGGAGCTATTCTGACTATTAAAGGCCTATTCATAGTTTAATTTTTTCGGTGGTTAGGTGACCACCGAAAACTACAACATGACGTCACCTCACCGCGGTGAAGAGCAAACCACTGCTCTTTCCAGCCCTTCTTTCTGTTTTTACTCACCACCGTTCGGTGGTTACCACTGAACTGTGGTATGAATGAGCCTTTAGTAATTAGTGGAATCTTAGTGCTTCACTGCTTAGTGTTAAGTGCCACTATTGAAGTATAGAATCAGTGCCTTGTATAATGCATACTGCATCACTGCCATACCTGCATATAATCACTGCAAAGAAAACCCTCTCGCATTATTACAATATTGTGATTGTTTATATTGTTGTGCTTGGTGCAGCCCTGGTAAATTATTCTGTGTGAGGGAGAATGTCATGTATTGTGAAATCACAGGGGACCACATGTAGTTTTCTTTCTCATTTTGTATTGAATATATTGTTTGCGTCTTGTGCCTCTGTGTGACTCAGTGAGATGGTGTGTGATGAAAGATTATAAGCAAGTAGAAAGATTCAGCATAAAGCACAGGAGACCCTACATAACTTTTTATTGTTATTTACTTATTGTGCATTGTGTCTTGTGTACTGGGTCTGAATTTAGTTTGGCAAGTCTATGGAACAGGTCACATTCCTTTTTTGTCTTCTGTGTGTGTGTGTGTGTGTGTGTGTGTGTGTGCGTGCGTGCGTGCGTGCGTGCGTGCTCTGTCTATCTGTCAGAAGCACGTTATAATTATTCAAAGCTTTATCTTTTCCAGGAAAGGTTTTCACCAAGCCTGAATAATTGTTTTGAGAGAAAAAAAATGAGAAAACTACTCCTTCACATTCATTCGGTTACTGAACTGAGCATGAGGAGTCGGAGATCTCAGCCTGCTGAAACGTCTTGGGATCTAAATTCAGTCAGCACTCAAACAAACTGGCTGGACAAACAACAAGCAACAACCAAATGTCTCTTCTGTCGGGAAGAAACCACCTAACTCCTGTTTTGTTTTTTTGTTCCTTTTTTTCAGGTAATGAAAAATAATCTTTTCTGAAGAAAACCATATAAATGTAAAACAAAGCATGGTATTGTGACTTTATATATTGTGTTTTGAGGTTTTTGATTCACACAATCAAAAACCTAAAAAATGGAGTTAGGTGGTTTCCTCCCGACACAGCAACAATATACTACAAATATAAAATATCAAGAGATGTACAGTTAGTGTAAAACAATTCATGAACAATTCATGGTGGCATTAATTGTTTGTTGGCCTGTGCATCAGCCTGTCCATCTCGACTGTCTCCATCCGTCCACCACTTTGGTCACAAACAATATATCTTGGAAACTACTGGTTGGAATGCCATTTCTGTTCTGTGAATCTTAATGCTCCCAGAAGGCTGAACCTGTTCATGACCTTTCCTCCAGCGCTCACAAGATATTTAATCTAAAAGGCAGATTTGTCATGAATCTTGCTGGCTACATTCATGCTCCTTGGCCTGGGCCCTGGAGGACTAACCACACTGATTTTGGTGAGCTTTCCTCTATAGGGTCACCTGTCGGCCAAAATGTCCAGTTGCACAACAAATATCTCAGCAATGCTTGAGTATGAGAAATGGAAAAGGGTGAATTGCTACGAAACTTGCTGAGCGCATCCGCGCTCCCTTGAAGATGAACTCAAGCCATTTGAGTGACCTTTCTGTTTGGACCACCCTCCATAATTTCCAAAATGTCCTGCATTGGCCTGTTTTCATAAATAAACAAAACAGCAGCTTGTCCATCTTTTAGATTATTGCAGAAAAATCTTTTTGTTGAACACTATCTTTAACAGTGAAACAAGATATTCTGGTATCCTCATGAATTTGTTTTTGTTCTTGTACTGTAGCCTTTTACATTAGGCTAACATAATGCTAATGAAGATTCAGGTAATGTAATGTACCCTTAAATGTAGTTACTGTGCTCAGCCTATGGATGGTGATATCAGCTTCAACACAATCTGTTTATAGACAATCTGTTACCTCCTGTATCTGCAGAATTTTAGCATTATTGTTTTGTTTTTAATTCTGAGATCAGAAATCATTCAGGGGCGAAAGGGGCTTTATTTTATCCCACAATTTTTGTAACCCATTTTTTTCACCCAGTGTCAATTGTCTAATGTAATCCTTGGCGCTACGCCCTCTCTGCCAACCTGGGGAGAGCAAAGGACTGACCTTATGCTTCCTTCTTATGAAGAGTCCAAGTCGCTTCTTTTCACCTGACAGGGGGGAGTTTCCCCGGTTGGGTTACAAAATCGTGGCGTAGCTCCAGTCTGGGCACCAAGGCTACAATGCAGCCTGACAGCGCGCTGCGGGTTCGAGTCCTATTCCGACGACCTTTGCTGCGTGTCACTCACCATCTCTCTTCCCATTTCCTGTCAGCCTGTCCTGTCAATAATAAAGGAATAAGCCCCCCCAAAAAAATCATTCAGGGAAGATTGTGCATTGAGTCTCATCTAGCGATCGATCCCTAACACTGAGAGTAGTCATTCACAGATGTTTTGTCCTGCTCTCTCAACAGAATTAATTTCCAGAGCTGGAGTAATTGGGACCATAATAAGCCATGAGGTTGAGGGCAGCACTTTGAAGACCTGCCACTCGCTGTGTATTTAATTACAAGTTGCCATGGCAACGACAACAGTTAAGATCACTTGTGGATTTTGGAAGCCAAAACAGAGGTTCTCTGTTTAGTAAAGGTCCTATGTAGTGCTATCATTTTTTTTTCTTTTTTACTCACTGAGAGCCGGCTTGCTGCCAGCCTTACAAGACTCAAACCAAATAAGGTTTGACAGGTTCCATTCTTAAAGGGAAACATTGCTTATTTTGAACCTAC
>OOFJ01110513.1:0-11036 GCA_900323375.1 Benthosema glaciale
TGGCGACTGGGAGGGAGGTGGCTCATGGGTAGTGACAGGGTTGGTTAGTAACTGGGTGGTGACTGGGATGGGAGCAGACGATGCACTGGGCAGGGTGGCGACCTATACAGCGCTGTTATGTTATTATGTGGTCAGGCCTTGAGAGAGAGAGAGAGAGAGATGGAGGGAGGGAGGGAGAGAGACATGCAGGGAAGGAGAGATAGACAGATGTTGAGACTAGTGAAAGGGTGTGAGAGCAGGGATGTGCACAGATACAGATACAGTAGACATCAAAGGGGGCTTCATGCAGTCCCTGCCCTTTAATTCAACTGCCCTTTCCACTCCATGAATGCAGCATTTACTATGGTGAAAGAAATGCAAATGCCACTCCTTTCCATGCCAAGCTGGAAGGCAGTATTCAGAAGAAATGCTTTTATTCCATGGAAGTCTCCTGAACTTGAACGTAGCATTTTGCGCTGAACACATTTGTTTAGAAATCTACGTTGTACACAGCATCTCCACTAGCTAAAGAGTCCTGGGTTGTGCCACAAAAATAGCTGATTTACAAGCTCTCAACACGTCGCAGCGCAATGCGCTGTGAGCTTGTAGATCTGCTATTTTAGGCCCTCTTACGGGATTTCAGCCCCTGCCTCTCTAACACTCTCTGCACGTCCCTGTGTGAGAGAGAAAGAGAGTGAGGCAGAAAGGGTGAGAGACAGACAGATAGACATGACATTTGTAACAGAGGGTGAGAAATACAGAATGGCTGAGAGAGATATGTGGTGAGGGATGAATGTGTTCCCAACTTCCCAAGCATGCGTGTGTGTGTGTGTGTGTGTGTGTGTGTGTGTGTGTGTGTGTGTGTGTGTGTGTGTGTGTGAGAGAGAGAAAGTGCATTAAGGTGGAGTCATGCCAGAGTTTACTCTGTAAAGTGTATCTCTTAGCCCAATCTATTAGCACTTGTTATGAATCTTTCAAATATTACGCAGCAGTGACAAAATGAGGTCAATGTCTTTTTGAGAATGCCATGCAGATGCAGTCAAATTGTAATACTGTGTGTTGTTTAAACGTAAGGATATAAGTGCAAGGGGGAGAGATACACTATGCATAACTAACTATATGCAGTGTGTAATTATTAAATAAATTATCGAAAATCCTTATTTTTGTCATTAGCACAAAAAAATAAGTTTGCCTTACAATATTTACTAGGAGAAAAACTTGTGTCAGAGTGCCGCCTTTAAAAAATGTCCAAGGGGAAAAATTAACCTATGTAGCGACCCCCATAGTGCTTATCAGAGATGATTTTTTTTGGGGGGGAGATGTCAGATGTGGAGAGTGATGATGTGTCCCCCAAGTGGCTGCGGTTGGTGACTGATTCATAGATGTTTGCCTACACAGTACACACTATTTGCAAAGTGGCCTTTTAACAAATATTTAGAAAAAAGTATGCAGAGGACTGCAGTTGCGTTGGATGAAGTCTTCACTTACAGCATCATTTTTTTTTTATTGAGCAAGGTTTTGGTCGTTCAGACCTTCATCAGGAACAGGGCAAATAGGTTTAGGTTCAGCATGGCAGTTCAAACTTTTATTTTGTCACCTTCTTAAAATAATAGCCCATGTAATTTTTTGAGTAAAATTTAACTCAGCTGTTCATGACCCTGCACCTCTACTCTGGGGGATTCGAACCCGTGTCTGCGGTGGTGGTCGGAGGTCATTAGTGGCCATAGCCGTCATCCCAAATGTGACGAGGTCAGCACATTTTGGCCTGTGGATATGTCCGAATTTAGGCCAAGGAGTGTTTTTTCGTGCAAAACGAATGCTTGGAATGGATTCAGAATCATGAAAAAACCCTAGTTTGACACGTCACATGCTACAAAGTATTGCCCTTATATTGGTTGTCTATGGTGTGGTATACAAAAATGTCCATAACTTTTTTCGCTATGTTTTTCAAAATAGTAAAGAAGGCAAAGAAGTTCGGGATAAGGGGGTTTAGCGGGCAACGGAAATTGAGCCCCTAATCTGCCTGCACTGCATATTCATTGCGCCAGGCACGCAGCACACAGTGCAGCGCAGTGATATTAGGCTCGCAACACGAGGCTAGGTAGGACCTTGGGCCTACACTTCTTCACTTTCGTTGAGTTTTAATATTTGTGTTCCTACTCTGTCTTGACTGATTTGCTGCATGTTATGTTGTATTCTCTTATATGTTTTTGTGTTATTATGCTTTTATGTATTTTCTTATGTATTTTTCTTTTACCATTGTTTTAACTATTGCTTGTGTTTTATTGCCATTTTTATGTTCTGCCCTGTGATGCACTTTGAGCTGCATTTATGTATGAAAGGTGCTATATAATAAAGTTTATTTATTATTATTATTATTACTTAAATATGAGTAAAGAAGGAAAACGATATGCACATCCACACATTATAATTCTGCTCCCCGTCCTTTTTATTTTCAACCTATAAAACATTGTTTCGTCCCTCCAGGCTTTCTCAAGTTGTGGAACTTGAGAAAGCCTGGAGGGACGAAACGTTGTTGTTTTATAGGTTGAAATAAAAAATTACGGGGAGCAGAATTATAATGTGTGCAGACATTACACTTCAACATGACACATGGCCAGGGTCGTGCACACATAGACATCAAAGGGGGCTTGAGCCCCTGCCCTTTTACTTGTCTGTATAAAAACTAATTTGTGGTCACCAGACCACAAATGCAGAATGGTGAAAATAATGCCAGGGAGAATTATGCCTCTTTTCAAACTCTCCTGAACTTGAACGTGACATTTTTTGCATTGAAATAATTTGTACTCTGTGTAGAAATCCATGTCGTAACGCCGCATCTTCAGTAGCTAAAGAGTGGAGGGCTCACGCACTGAAAATAGCTGATCTGCAAGCGCTCAATGCATCGCGCCACGATGCGTTACATCCAGAATGCAGAAATCAAACCTGTAGTAGGCCTTGGGGTTACATAACAGTGAGCTTCTCTGGTCTACCCCGTCCCGTCCTCCTACTGCCCTTAGGGAGGATCTGTTCTGTTCTGATTTAATACCACGCATCCACGTCAGAACAGAAGGTTGTCTGCATGGGTTACAAGTTACAACATGCAGGACCAGGCCTGCCCATGGTTCTTCTTCACTGTTGATGGATTTGTTAACTTAACAACAGCTTGGGGGTCTGGGGGGCGCTATAGCCCCTTCAACGTCTGACTTACTTTCAGACATGACGTCACGTCGTGGCGGCCAAGTCTACGGACATTTTACAATGACTTACAGACATGGGTGTCCCCCAATAGGCGTCTCTCACTTCACACAAGTGGGATTTATTTTTTTGAGGGGTGCTAGCCCCTCCTATATATACAACTTTAAAGTTTGTTTTTCAACAATGTTAGTTTTTAAAACGCCATGGACAATGAAGAGAAATTAATTTAGTTTGTTTTGAGGCCTAAAACAAACATTATCACCCGTTGCTTAAACAAACATTATGTTGTCATCAATGTTGTAAGATGATAAGAGAGCCCCTCACTTCACACAGGTGTGATTTTATGAATTATACACCATGTTATTTGTGGGCTTATTGGGTTGTTTTCTAGTCATGGCTGCCAGTTCCCACCTGATGTCGTGTCGGAGTCCGGACTGCTCCAGACCATACTGAATAACTGCTAGCTTACATGTCTTGAGGCTAGGATTGAAGTCTAATAAGACATACAGGTCTGTGGATTCACCCTCACCTCCAAAGAGGATCCAAAGAGGATCGATCGATCGATCGATCGATCGATCGATCAATTAATTAATTCATTCTGTGTAATCTTTTTAGGGTGTAAGGGTCCCTGTGACTTCATGTGGGTCAATACATCATCATCGCCATCGTCATCATCATCATCGTTGTCATCATACTGTACTTTTTGCAAC
Source organism: Benthosema glaciale (assembly GCA_900323375.1). Classification (NCBI taxonomy): domain Eukaryota; kingdom Metazoa; phylum Chordata; class Actinopteri; order Myctophiformes; family Myctophidae; genus Benthosema; species Benthosema glaciale. Next base: position 3,888 of record OOFJ01110513.1, read on the forward strand.
CACACTTGACGTTTCCCAGAATTGCACCTTTCTAGTTATTATCACTAATCTGTAAGTCTCCATTCACAGCTAACAATAAATTATTCTCCTCCGCCTTTATGACACAGCTTTTTCAACCCACATAATTATTTACGTCCAATTACCAATAGAAACAGGTGGTATGGCTACACATTCCATACAAGTCTGCAACACAGAGAGAGCCATAGTGTAGTTACGTCATATGAAACCACACAAATTATTATTATTATTATTAATATTTTTCTATATGTTTCTGTTTGCCCCAGCAGTATTTCATTTGTAATCACCCCTCACATAAAGGCTATATAATATCAGTCGTTCCCCAATCAGTCCTTGCTGAGTCGTTGTCTTGTGTCACCTGTTTTGTTCTTTGGTCTTTTGTTCACTTGTTTCCTGTATTAAACTGCCCAATAATGGGATTTGAACGCTGCCGTGCCTGGCTAGCTGCCCTGCGCATGGGTCCTCACAGCGAATGACAGTTGGACGCGTCCCAGTTGGACTAGGATCAAATCCCATTAGACACTTCTTTCCTGTGTCTCTCCTACCTACTACATTTGTCTGCCTTTTCCTACTGTCTGTTGGATCTAACAGCTGAAAGCTGTTATGTGTGGCTGCTGTGTTCATCTTATGTAACTATATGCAAATGACAGACACACACAGTGACAGGTAAATCCTGCTCAAAATGTTGACATGATGAAGGTAATCCTGCTAAAAGTTGACATCAAGTGAGAGTGTGTGTGTGTGTGTGTGTGTGTGTGTGTGTGTGTGTGTGTGTGTGTGTGTGTGTGTGTGTGTGTGTGTGTGTGTGTGTGTGTGTGTGTGTGTGTAAACGGTGCATTTATTTAGAGCCTTTATCCAAGGCGCTTTACATTCACCCACTGATGACAGCGGAAACCATGCAAGGCACCTACCAGCACATCAGTGGCAATTGGGGGGTGGGTGTCCTGCTCATGGACACATCGACACTAGCTCTGGGGGAGCATGGGTTCGAACCGGCAACCTTGTGGTTGACATCCAGTCACTCTACCCCAGAGCCAGGGGTAACAGTCTGGCCTTGACTGGTACGTAACTCACTCGGTGGTTCCATATGTTGTTGATCTTGTCAACCCGGAATTTCTGAAGCCTTCCCACCCTCCATCTCCCCGCCCCCCCCTCAACACACGCCCACAGGCATACCTGATGCTCCAAGTTCACTACAGCATTGGCTACCTGATAGATTTTGGTGATGATATCACTTTGCATTCCCACTAATTATTACCTAACTAACCAGTTTGTGAAGAATCGACGGAGCACCTCTCAGAGACAGACGGATCCTTGACAGTTGACAATAACAGACCGAAAAGTGGTGAACATGAGCAGGTAAGCCCTCCACTCACGTACTCAAGTCAACTATGCGACCTCAGCCATTGGAATTATAACTGACAGTGTAGGCAATTATCTCAGTTGTGAATTTAAACCGCAACTCCTCATGTGGGAGTGTCTATAATTTTGATTCCTGGACAGGAAATGTTCATCTGCAATCTTCTGTAGTGTTCCCAGTAATATTGGTTGTTAAAGTGTACTTGAGCATTTATATGTATATGTATATGTATATGTATATGTATATGTATATGTATATGTATATGTATATGTATATGTATATGTATATGTATATGTATATGACTTAGTATAGCTATGTTTATTATCTTGGCCTGTTTGATTTTAAAGAGGGATTACTAACTAATTATCTGTTGATTCTCCCTCTTTCATTGGTTTATATTTGTAGATATGTTGTTTTTCTTAGACTCAGTTTAATTAAAATTATTTAGTACAGTCAAGTCAAGGCATTCATTTTTATTTGTGTAGTGGCAACTGGCAAGTTCTGGCAACTCTCTATCGAAGTTATATCAAGGCGTTTTTCATGTATAGTGTGAGTGTGGAGAGTATTCTTTATGAGAGGGTTTAAACAACTTTAAACTAAGTAGGGATGTCCCTACCATACTTGTTCTGCAACGTCTGTGCTTTCAAGACGAATTTGATTATAGTATGGTCAAAAAGTTGGAGAATGAACATATAACCACATACAGATTTGTCTCATGAAACACAGTTGATTTAATGTTGGCATATTAATGTTAATTATGAAATATATTTCCATACTGACTGTAGCCTACTTTCATCTATATATTATTTTCTAGATATTTATTTTTGACTAAACTAAGTTTTATGAACTGTCTGAACCTGAAATGTGGCTTGTATGTGGGATATATTTTAAATCAGGCTGTTTAGGCTTGTTGACGTGAAGTGTGTATTGTAGTATTGTATTGTTGTATTGTTTGAAATAGCCAATGGCTTTAGGAAGAACACAAAACACCCACTTGCTGACAAAGAAGACTAAAGCAGAAAGAAATGACCTTCTGACCTTGTATTAAGTAGGTTAAATGACAGGTTAAAGGTCTATGGGACCTCTGTTTTTGCATGTGTTGCATTATGAAACATCGTTTATGGTGAGAAGTCGGGAAAAAACTATTTGTGATGTGTGGGTAATACAGATGGACAATAGCCTGTACCCACTGACCGTCTTTTGAAACATCTGTCCTTCGTTTCAAATGATCTTTTTAGGCTATGTGTGTAACCTTTTCTGTTGTCTGGTATTTTAACAGTAGCATCCTCTAAATTTTTGCCACTATTGAACCAATGGAAAGTAGTAAAAAGCTATTTGGACAAAACCTCTTAACTCCATTGGACCATTCTTTTTTTTTCTCAAAATGTTGGAGTTAGACAACAGAGAAATGGAACTTGGGCCTTGTGGGTCAATTGGTTACATTTTTTACACTCAGAATTACACCCCCTTGAGGGACCATTTGGAACACCCTCAGGGTCCCTGGATCCCAATATGATACTCACTGTCACTGTGTGTAGCGAACATGCACAATCAGCGCCCTCTCCCTCGGACTCTGTTTGACCAGAATGGAACAGAGCCTTCATTAGCGTAATTGGTAACACCTGTGCAAATCTCTTCACAATGGCTGCTGTGCAATAGAGACTTTGTGAAGACTATAGACTTTACCTGTAACCCAAGAAGCCACTACATTGAAGAAAATAATGTTAAACCTGTTGCCCCGCCAGCTGAGAATGTACGCATGGTAGGCTAACAATGGTCAGGTAGACAGCCTGGTACAGATGCCACTTACAGTGTTCTGGGTTAAGTGGTTAGGGTTAACCACTAGATGCTCTTAATTAATCCAGAGTGACCTACTTATTAAGTTAGCCTACAGTAAATTTGCCATTGTTGATGATTTGATTTCTGCTGAGTCAATCAAACAAAAGCTATGGGGAAATGACCAGAAACTGAACACACAGTAAAATCTTCATTTTTCAATTAATCTATGATTGTTTGATAAGGTTAACCAAATGACCAAATTACTTCAAATCTTAATCCGTAATGCACCTGCTGTGCATTGATGCAGTCTCGGTACATGATGCATCATATACACTTATGGCAACACATTGTCATGATAATACAACAGTTAGTTGACAACATTAGACCATTTTTAACTCAACCTCTTTCCTGTATGTTCATTCATGGTAAATGGGCCTAAAGGAGTTTGAACTACTAGAGCAAAGCCAAAGTTCATAAGTTATGTTGCTGCAACAGAGAGACGAGAGTCAGGAATGCTTAATGTATAGATCTAGCAAAAACTTTACAACTAACTCAGACATTTATGTGTAAAATATATTTGCTAATACTGCAGCAGATAGCTGTGTTGAAAAAGTAACACCATCATCTAGACACAAAACCATCCACCATCATCTAGACACAAAACCATCCACCATCATCTAGACACAAAACCATCCACTACAGACCGGTCCTCAACAGTCCTCAACTGTATTCTGGTTCTGTTCTGCCACTTCTTCCTTCAAAGATCTGTCTTTCTTGTATCACCTGAATGTTATGTGTCCACTCACTGTCTCTGATGCTTTTACCATATACTCCTGATTTTGTTGCTAATCTAGGATCTGAACTATTAGAAGTAGTAGAACTACAAGTTAAAAGCCTAAAATGTCAAATATATATTTTTCACTATACAGTAGTGTTTAGATATAGAATTCAGTCGTCTGAGGACGACCTAGAGAGATACAGTTCTAAAAATGGTAACACCATGCTGGGAGTGACTGCAGTGTGACTTTAGGTATTGGAATTTGGCCACCACTCCAGTTTCACTCTTCAGCCTCTTACTAGTTACCTTATCATTGTTTTCATCTCCTTTCCTCTCTTCTTTCCACCCTGTATCTCCTTTGCTCTCTTTCCTCTCCCCTTAAAACTTAAGTGAGTAACTGTGTGAATTACATATTGTAGGCCTATAATTTAATGTGCAGTCATCTACAGTCGTTATTAGCAATACTAATAAATCAATCCTTTGCATTAGTTTGATGTCTCTTATTGTGTCCTAATTTCTTCCCAGGAATCAATAAGGTTATCTTATGTAAACAGGATAGTAATGTAGGGTCAACACTCCAGTTTTACCAGGCCAGCTTTATCGATCTTCTGGGCAAATGTTTTGTACGTATAGTCTCGAACAGGCTGGAGTGACGGATATAGATCAGGGAACGTCGAGAGGAAATTGAAATATTGAAAATGAATGGAATTAAGTTACGGTAACTTTAACTCTTTTTTTCCCCAATATAAATGTCATCTTCATCTTTGTGTGGGGATGTGGAATTTCTGACACTCAACCTCTCTTCTCCACTTGAACTGTCACACTGTGTAGACCTTAAGTTAATGTTGTACATGATACATTTACTCTTAATAAATGTAAATATGTGCATTCTGCTCATTTGTTTGGCTGTTGTGCTCATACAGCAACGGGATATGTTGGAGACAGAAAATAATATTTGGGAAAAGAAGAGACAAATTAAGAGCAACAGTAGATTGAGTGAGAGCAAGCTATATAGTATAGGGAAAATAAATCTGGTATTTGAACTTTGCTCAAGTGTACTTTAGCATGACATACACTGTAGCTGCTATATGGAGACAGAACAGGTCTTAACTAGGACTGTCAAAATTATGACATAATCATCTAATGGCAAGTTATCTAAATTGTATTTAAATTGCAGTTATAATCGTCAATCGTTTCCATGTTGAAAAGAAAAATAGCAGCTCTACAAGCTCACAACATAAACACAAAAGAAATTATTATTAAATGTATGATACATTTATTTGTATCACATTGTATGACAATTAATCGTCAACTTAAATTTGTAATGGAGACAGGCCGGCCCTATTGGTTGCGTCAGGTTTTCACTCAAGCCACTCAATGTACCGTTGTTAAGATCAACTTTATCACTTCTGTAAACATAATTTTAAAATTACATGTTTTTTAGATGTAAATGAAAACATATTAAAAATGTATTTGTATGTGTTCCCAGGTGTCTGATCCCTAAAGGTGATGTGCTGAGCTTCATCGAGAAGTGTATGGTTGCCGTGGGAACCAAGCCTCAACATGCCTGCTCATTGGCCAAGGTTCTCGTGGAGGGAGATATGAGGGGACACTATAGCCATGGACTGAACAGGATGGGTTAGGACTCACTCACTCACTCACTCACTCACTCACTCACTCACTCACTCACTCACTCACTCACTCACTCACTCACTCACTCACTCACTCACTCACTCACTCACTCAACAGTCAGTCAAGTGGGAGGGTAAAGGGACCCTCAAACTATCTGCTAATTAATTAAAGCAGCCAAGTCGGCCACCTCTCCCCGTCTCATAGAAGTAATTGACAATATATAAAGTCACAACACAGACTTTGATGAGGCAGCATTACTTTGTAAAAAAAAAGATATGGTTTTCTTCATTTCCTGAAATATGTTTATTAACATTTTGGAGTTAGGTGGTTTCTTCCTGACAGCAGAGATATAAAAACATCAGCTGTACAGTTTTATAGAAGCCTGCATGTTGAGTGAGTATATACTGTGAGTATATACTGTGAGTGAGTATATACTGTGAGTATATACTGTGAGTGAGTATATACTGTGAGTGAGTATATACTGTGAGTGTGTATATACTGTGAGTGAGTATATACTGTGCTGTCGTAGACATGTACGTGAAGGACATCGAGACGCAGATCTGCGAGAAGGAGGGGGAGCCGGTGATCGAGAAGGAGTCGGTGGCCACGGCGCTGGTGGACGGCAGGAACCTGCTGGGACCGGTGGTGGGGAACTTCTGCATGGACCTGGCCATCAGGAAGGCCAGGGAGGTGGGCATCGGCTGGGTGGTCGCACATGGTCAGTAACTCTGGAGGGCCAGGGAGGTGGGCATCGGCTGGGTGGTCGCACATGGTCAGTAACTCTGGAGGGCCAGGGAGGTGGGCATCGGCTGGGTGGTCGCACATGGTCAGTAACTCTGGGCATCGGCTGGGTGGTCGCACATGGTCAGTAACTCTGCAGCAGGAACCTTCTGTGGTTCTTTAGTGCTGTTTAAAATGGGTCTGCAATAGCCTAAGATTTAGACTAGTGAATGACAGTCAGAATCGAAGAATACCTCTCGAGAGTCTAAATCTTAGCCTAGGTCTACAACGGATTATTTACAAACTGTGTATTTTCAACAATCGACTGATCTGTCCTGATCATTGCCTTGATCTGTGCCCTAAATTTAGACCATACAAATAAAAATACCCCCTTTTTTCCTGTTTCCTACGGTTTTATTATTTTTAAATATATTCACAGCATAGAGAAATCACACCTTTCATGAAAAGAATAAAACTAAAATATTTCGAAAGACAAAGGAAAAACTAATTCCATAAAAAGTAACATTGTGAAAATCCTAGATGTACAAACTCGCAACGCATCACAATACCCGCGGGCAGACTTGCGCTTCCATGAGCTTCCAAAGGACGCAGAGACGCTTGCCTTCTTCGGTGGTATTTGTGTTGAAGTGAATGTAAAATAAGCTCCTTCCGGGCGGCACAATGCCGCGGAGGCAAGAGTTTCCTGGAAGCTTGCCTCCGCGGCATTGTGTCGCCCGGAAGGAGCTTATTGAACTTGGCGTTGTGAACTTGTACTTTGGCTATTTTCATTCGTTTGGGACGTCACCATTTTCTTTTGAGGCCTTGAGCTAGTATGGGAAGCACTGATTTAGACCACTACTAC
>OOFJ01110524.1:0-11967 GCA_900323375.1 Benthosema glaciale
GTGATGTCAGGGCGGAGGATTCCTGTCAGAACTATAGCGTGTTCTGTCTGGTACACACGGCAACAACCCTCCCACACACACACACACACACACACACACACACACACACACACACACTACTGTTCCCAGGAAAATACAAGGTTGCACAAGAAACGTAAACTTGCTGCCCTATTTGAACACAAGGGATGCCTTTGTCAGGAAAACGGAGGCATCTAAGAGTCCCCAATTAAGGTGGCCCATCCTCCCTGTCTCCGAACAAAAGAGTTTGGACCTCAATTACTTTACCACAGAATTGGAATACACTACACCACAGTACTTTTGAATAGGTGGATGGGATGAATGGTTGTAGGGGTCAAATGTGGTAAAATGTGAATCAAATTTTAAGATGTGCTAATATGAATAATGCTATTATTATTATTATTATTATTATTATTATTGTGACAGAAATCACGTCATCCTAGATGAATGGATGGATGGATGGACGGATGGGTGGATGACAGATAGTTGAATGGAATGGATAGATGGTATAGTATAGCCAACTCAGTTATTCCTCATGTAAAGACTCCTATATGACTCACCCTTCATGAGCTCGTGGGTTCTGGTTACATCAAACTTGCGTGCCCTGAGGAAACGCAGTAGCAGAGCATCAGGCTTGTCTACGAACTTGTCTAGCACCAGTTTGGCCAGGTCGTCTCCCTCTCCTGCTCTCTCCTTCATCAAGGCCCTCAGCTCTTTCACAGAGGATATCCGCCTCTCGTCCGTCTCATTTAGCTCGTCTTTTGCCTGAGTGGAACACAGCACATTCTTTCAACGGAGAACTTGTAACACAGAACTTGTAACACAGAATGTGTATGATGAGTACAATGGTTTTTGCGACATAAGAGGTTTCATCCAGACTTCTTGTCATCTTGATTTCTTGAGACAATTACTAGTATCTCTAAAATAATTAATGTTTTTCAATGGTGGGTTACCTTTTGTACCGTGTGGCCGGGCAGCTTGACGCAAGGACCAAACACAGGACCATGATCCTTCACTGTCAAATGCTCTAACTTGGACCTCATGGCCTGCTCCTCTTCTGACACCATGCGGAATGTTCCGGTCTGCACGAAGACAGAGGTGTTTATGAACTTCTTTAATGTGAGGGTTAACAACACACGCAGGCACATACAAAGTACACAGACACAGACACATGCACTTGTTTCAGGACAGACCTCAAATGATGCAGACCAGTGAGTGGCCAGATTATCTGTCTCACACGATTACAGAAAATACTTTTAAAGACATTCCTCAAAAACAGTCTTTCCCAAAGATAGAGGGCTGTATCTTACCCCTTATCCCTAAACCTATTTTACTATTTTTTACTATTTTGGAAAACATTTTAAAACACATCGCTATGAGCTTGTATATTGGATATTTGAACTATTTTAAAGGGGTTTTCAAAATACCGTAGTAAAAATGGCAAATACGTTACGGATACGGATAAGTTGTGGCAATAGATATCTAGCCAAGCCAAGAGTCTTTGACACAATTTCATGCCACCAAACCAAGGTTGGACAATGATACTTTTGCTGAAACAGAGACAAATTATTGGCAATGTAAGCAAAGTAAACTTACTGCAGCCATGGTTACGGGGTATCAGTGGTGTCACTGGCTCTGCGAACACAACAAAAGACAAGTTGCAACCTACAGTATTCAGCTGAACAATCCTATATGAACTCAGCAAGCTGAAGTAATCTTCAATTTGGTCACACATGTTAATGAAAGCACATAGGATTAGAGTTGTATTAATCTAGCAAACAGCACCTGGCCATCCTAACCATGATTTGCCAGAGTGGGTTCTTTAATGATGATCAGTATAGCAGAATCATCCTAAACCCATGGCCTTAAATGTGAGGCAGACCCAATACATGTCAACTCTACAGACCATTCAGTACATCCGTAAAATTATGTGAGACAGACCTACACTGTGAAACCGACTGCAGTCACTTCAGTTGTTAATTACTTCCAGTTGTTCCAACTTCCTTCCATTGTCAATATAATTAGACAACTTCAACATGTTGACAATATTACGCAAATCAATAATAATTTCGCTTAACGCCAAGAAAATGTAAACAGCCTTACCCTAGTTGCAGCGATCACTCTGCAGACAGCCGGCAGAGATGGGCTGAGGGAATAACAGAGAGAGACAGAGAGAGTGGCAAAGAAGACAGCATGCAGTTCAGATTAAGGAGGAGCGCGCTATGATGGGAGGGGTTATATAAAGTGGGACTCAAACAAACAGGGATTAAGGTGCCATATGTAATTACTATGTGGCTACTGAGTGGCTAATCTACATAAGGCAAGCGACAGAAAGAAAGTGGGATATGTAGGTCTACAAAATGAAATTGACAATGTATTCATTGAAGTGAGCTCGACTCCAAACATTTCCAGTCTAGTCACTCCATATTCTGCTATAGCACTCTTTCAACCTATATGTGACCTTTTAGAAGAGTGAATTTGTTTCACATGTACAGTAGATAGAGGAGTTGGCTTGTTCCTCAGGGAATTTAAAGGCCTAAGTAAGTAAGTAAGTGTGTTTGTTTTGCAAGTCTTATTACAGATTTGCATGTAAAACCATCCATCCATCCATCTTCAACCGCTTGTCCGTTGTCGGGTCGCGGGGGCAACAGCTCCACCAGAGAGCTCCAGACTTTCCTGTCCCGAGAAACATTAGCGACTTCCTCCTGGGGGATCCAAAGACGGTGCAAGGCCAGAGAGTCGATGTAATCCTTCCATCTGCACCTTGGTCTGCCCCGGGGTCTCCGCCCAGTGGGACGTGCATCGAGGACCTCCCTAAGGAGACGCTCGAGAGGCATTCTAACCAGATGCCCGAACCACCTAAGCTGGCTCCTTTCCAGGCGAAGAAGCAGCAGCTCTACTCCAAGCCTCTCCCGCGTGACCGAACTTCTCACTTTATCTCTAAGGGATGTCTATTTTTTTATGTTTTGATGTATTACCATGTTTTCTGTTCTTGCTTACTGTAAATCGCTCTGGATTAAGAGCGTCTGCTAAATGCCTGAATTGTAAATTGTAAATTAATGGCTGACTAATCTCTCAAGACAGATTCAGAGCTCCACAGCTGAATCTGTCGCGGCAACTCGGTAGTTTATAGGGCTGAGTGTGAGTGAACAGGCCAACATCCGGTCTCTACACACGTTGCACACAGAAGCAATTTCACAAGGCGTGACGGACTGACGACCATATATGGTGGCACATGCCGTATATGAGGCATGTGCCACGTGACGGAGGCGTGACGGATCGATGAACGGACGGACTGACAAGTTTTGCAGGTTTTCATAGTAATCTGCAACCTATGGTCGCAATCAATCAATGTGTTCATGTGAAAACACTGAAATAGCTGCAGGTATTATACTATGGTGTGTGGATGCATGGATTTTGATTCTTTTTGATAACATTTTGAGTGGTGCAGCCACTCCAATGCCCAGCTTTGTCCATCCGTCCCTGTGTCCCTATTTATGTATGTATGTTTAGGGCGCTGTTGCACCACTCACTTCAGATGGGTCTGATTTTTGAGTGGCGCAACCATAGGGTGCACTGCAGCCACTCCAATGCCCAGCTTTGTTCGTCCATCCCTGTGTCCCTTAGCCTGGCTAATAAGCCATGCAGACTAATGGGAAAGCTGTGTATCCATCCCGAGGGAAATTGCTGGGACTGTACCGAAGCCCACCCATATTTGCATACCGTGGCCAGAGGTCATTGGTCAAACTTTCCACACCAATTCTCCACCAACGGCTGATTCGCGTCTAGTTTTAGCCAGGCTAACACTTCATAGGAGGTAAGTTATTGAGCAAAATCCCACGTACACTTAACAGGAGGTAAGCTATTGAGCAATATTCCACATAAATATTCAACAAAATTAAACAAATTGATATTACGCCAAACTAAGTGCTGTAGTATGACCAGGGGGAGTCCCCTGGTGGTGATGGGGATTTTCATGGTGCTACACTTAATTAGCCTGGCTAATAAACCAGACTAATATCACACTGTCAGATTATGGGGTCACCAAAGCAATCTTGACTTTCTTCCTGTTCGGAACATGAAAGTGAAAATAGTTTAATTTCATTTCAATCCTATCATCAATTTTCAAGATTATGTGGCCACAGACGGACAGACATAGTAAAACATCATCTTGGCAGAATGTCCATTTTACCATTCATACCACCGGAACAGAATAGAGTTTAGCTCACAAATTAAAGGAAAGTCTGAAAAATAATATGTTTAAAGAATTGGAGAAAATACTGCATTTTTCCCTCACTATAATATACCGTTATGCTAAATCCCTTTCATCTCCAATGAGACCCTGGTCACATCCACTTACTGCACACATATTCAGTCGTGTCAGAGAACATTAACCCTTGCACACATGTGATGAATGGTGGTATTTGAACCCTTGTACCGAGATCTTTGCCTGGGAACCTGTCATATGAGAGATGGCCACCACCAGTGCAGACAGAGCTGGGGACTTCACTTGAACAGAATACCTTACTTCACTTTACACATTCCTTTCTGCACATTCCATGCCTGGAAATTCCTTAATAGTGGCACTTCAGTCGTGAGACCAGTTGTTTTGCACACAAATTAGGGATTATTTCCCCATGATTGCACAGCATCAGACTACTCCATGTAAACAAACTAAAAGTAAAGTAGCCTTGCTGAGCCATGAGGCCCATAGGTCAGGAGCCTATCTCCTGTTTCTGTAGCGTGAGGCAGCTTGATGTACAAGTACACCCTCTGGACATGACGCTAGTATGTCACAGGGACTTAACCCCAATCCAACCCTTGATAATGAGTGCCAAGCAGGGAGGCACTGGGTCCCATTTTTTACAGTCTTTGGTATGACCCGGCCATGGATCGAACCCCAGCCTCCCAGTTTCAGAGCAGACACTCTAACCACAAGGCCACTGAGCACAAACTAAAGCTAGAGTTAATTGGGTTTTCAGCCCTGAGTTTTAACCATGCATCTTTGAATCCTTTTTTGCACGATAGTCACAGTCCCGGGTACAGGCCATATCAATTATGATATGTAATTATTTGTATTTTATTAACTTTTCAACAGAACAACATTATGAAAGCAAAAATAATAAAACCACAAAATTGGAAGACTGGATAAAACATTCACAACATATTATGCTCCCTATATGCACCCGGATACCCCACATTTGCTGAAAGCTATGACAAGCTACTGTAAAAAGGGTAGGGGGGTTGAGTGTATATATGGTATATATAGAAAAAGTCACTGAAAGTGCACTTTTGAACAATTTCTGACCCAGTTTACTGGTGTCTCCTATAGATCAAAATGCCAAATGTCAATTTAGCCTATATAAATTTGTAATTGATATAGGCTATTTGCTACTGATCAGCTGTTTCCTTGATCACAGTTGCAATGACAGAGAAGATTAGTATATGGGCCATTTGGCTTTACTTAATCCAGAGAAATGTTAACATATACAGTATGAAACAATGATTGTTGAATACAAAACTTGACTATAATGCTGCAATTTCTAGGCTAGGTTAGGCTTGATTATTTTGTTCACCTTTTGTACCAGATAAATTCCTTCCTTATATCTTATAGTGAGGTATGTTTATCTCCATTAAGCATTTTATTTTAGATTCTCAACCATTTGTTTGAACCCCAACTGTTTCTTGTTTGATTGCAGGTGAGAAGATAAAAACACAGGGCAACGTTCCAGAGACATCTAGATCTCTCTTGACCAAAATGTATTTATAATCAACTTGAGCACATTTTACAGCCATCTTCAGATGGGTAATGAGCTGTGGGTGAATTGAAACTCTGCTGTTATGCTGGCTTTCTCTCATTCATGCATGCACAAGAAACGCTCGCTCCACACAGATTATAATGGGATGCATGCATGACAAATACACCTCACCTCACACTGTGATCCTGTAAGCAGGTGGTGTCTTATTGAGTACTCTATTGTGCATAATTTAAATGTTTTCAAATGCAGAAGTGATTTCCAATTCCTTCTATATAGTAAAGTGTATAGTCAAACCTAAACAGGTGTTTTAGCATTACACAACATTGGCAAATTAAGCTGTCAAAACATTTGCAGTGGTACCAGGTTTATTCTCAATTTATTTGTCTCTGGCTGAAAATAATGTTGTCATTTTATTGAGTGTTCTAACATTATCCTTTGGAATTCAGGTTTCCTCATTATTAGAGATAAATATGAAGACCAACACTGGCACCTAGTGGCACCAGCATTACATAGACCAGGGGGTTTCAACAGGTGGTCTCTGCAGACCACTGGTGGTCTGTGCGGACCACTAGACCAGGGGGTTTCAACAGGTGGTCTGTGCGGACCACTGGTGGTCCGTGGAAGTGTTGCATGTGGTCCCATGACCATTCATTTGGTAATGCAGGATTTTTTGATTTTTTTTTAAACATTTCTTTTCCACTAGTTGAGAAACAGTGAACTGAATGACGTCCATGTAGTAATTTACTGACAAGTTGGAGGTCAGGAAACTCAACAGAAAAAGAGAGTTATAATCTCAAGGGGGAAGTGCAGTGTCTGGTTGAATCATTATTATTAGGAAATTGATCACTATTATTGTAGTCATTTCATCAATGGACAATTGGTTGAGAAACAGTGGGATGTGTTACAAAAGCACACATCTTTAGACCATGTCCCCACCCAACACAACAGTGGTCCCCATGTTGATTCAAAGTCAGGGTGGTGGTCCCTCATTCACAATCAGTTGGAAACTACTGATATAGACTAAACATACTGCATTATGCATGAATACTAATAATTTAGATGCAAAGCACAGAGGGGCAGAAAACAGTAAAGTACGTTAATTGTACATGTTAAGGTCTCAACTGCATCTGTGTTCTGACTTCTGATATGTGAAATATGACAAAACAGGAAACTAAAATGCACTTAATAATCCTTGTCCAAAGCAGACAGTCTGCAGAGGCAGCTGGTATCAAAATATAAGCAATGTTGTTGTTAATCAATCTCTAATCAAATAACATCTGAGTGGTGATGCTCTATCCAACCTACTACATTATGAAACATTATGCTGGGCTTATACTCTGGATTTACCAAGATGTTGTCGTACACCAAAGGACTGCAGTAAAATCAAGGTTAATTTTATTTCTTAGATTGCAACGTTTTAACCAAGAGTTTGATTATATCCTCCAAGAAAATAATCGAATCAAAGACAATACACAAAAATTACACAATGGTTCAAAGGACAACAAATTGTCCTTTAGTCTTAGCAAGCAATTATTTTTGCTATCATCTGCATTACTGTTGTAAGATGCCATGTTATTTGTGTCCAAAGTATCCACTGATACGGCAAACTACATGCTGTTGCTTTCATTTGTGCAAATTGTTTTACATGATATGTTGGCCATCATCCATGACGGTAGCAGTCTCAACATTGTAACATTGTACATTGTATAACTGGCATTTTATAGTAAAAGTGCAACTGTCAAAACTACATTCAAATAATAATCTCTGGATCTTGTTCACGAGTGAGGGGAGGACAGGGAAGGACAGAGAATCGAGCAGCAGGGGCGCCGCTATTGCAGTCGCTACCGCACCGAAAAGAGAGCTGAGCAACAACAAGGCAAAGCTCTGTCGAGCGAGCAATCTTCGTTCCTAGTCTCACTCTCACCTATGGTCATGAACTTATGTCATTACTGAAAGAATAAGGTCACGAATACAAGTGGCCAAAATGAGTTGTGGCTGACATCTCCTTAGAGATAGGGTGAGAAGTTCAGTCACTGACAGAGACTAACTAACATTTGGCAAGCAAATGCATAAGGCACCAGAGGGAGGGTCCATTCTAATTTGTAAATGGCTGAATTAAAAACAATGAAGGTGCACACTGCATAGTGTTTATGTTGGGAACAAGAAGCTACAGATTTGTTTTCTTTTTATTTAATTAAATTTTAGTTTTTTTTAAAACATAAAAAACCTAGAGAAAATAGCCATAGATTGTAGATCTTGTAGATTGGCTATTTTCACAATTTTAAGTACAATAGTGCTTAAGTGGTTAAACAATTACAAGATAATATTTACATAGTTACTGCCCAATCTGGGAATCCATTATTTTTTCTTGCGAGATTACATACTGCCAGGTATCAGTCCTTGTTTCCAGTGTCCTCTTCAGTAGTGTCAAAGGTCAGACAACATTCCTAAAACAACCCTATTGCATTTAGGTCTAAAAACACATTTCAACACAGTGAACACACCAAACTAACACGATAGTCCACCCCGTTCCTTTAGTCTCGTCACCGTTCCATTTACATAAAATCCTCTTAAGATAAAGAATTATAAACACGGTTCTTTCAAACATCCTCTTGTGAAATTGAAAACATATTAAAAGTATTAAAACATGTATGCTTTGGCACCAAAAGCCCATTACAACCTCACAGTGTGGCAATAATACACAAACAACTAAGTTTGTCTTCAAGTGGAACAATCTTCCTGACACCCTCATGTGAAATTGAAAACACATTAAAATAATTAAAACATGTATGCTTTGGCACCAAAGGCCCATTACAACCTCACAGTGTGGCAATGCACAAACAAATAAGTTTGTCTTCAAGTGGAACAATCTTCCTTGACACTTGTACACCGTAAAATCTTCAGTGTTCACGTATCCGTATCACGTACAAAATTTAACCAAACAGACCTTACTGTTAGACTTAACACAGGTCAATTTGGTTTCGAATTGTACACTCTCAGGATTTTACTGGGCAAGGACTGTACGGCGTTGGTACAAAGGTCTCCAGTCACAAGTTCTCTAGTACAAGACGTGCTGTCCATCTCAGTCCACAAAGGTGAGGCCTGCCATGACACTGAAGCCCAGCAGAATGAATAGCACCTTGAGGAGCTGCCTCCCTGGCATGTTGAGTTCATGTGGAAGGATCTCCAGGAAGGTGATGTAAACGAATGTCCCTGCGGCCAGTCCCTCCAGGATGGCCTGGATTAGAGCCCCTGACGTTAGCTGGGCCTCCATCACACTGATGCCAATGGCGATGCCAATGGGTGACATCATGGCAAACACTCCGATGTAAGCTGCCACCCATATAGGCGGCACTGCACTCTGCACAAGCTTCACTGATAGGCTGAAAACTATGATACTCTTGTGGATCAGAATGGCAATGCAGATCTCTAAAACCTAGGGGGAAAAAAACAAAATCACTTGTGTGAAGTGCAGGGCGCTCTTATCATCATACTTATCATCATTACATTCCGGCCAATCACTTTTGGCGTCCTCACTTTTCTGTCCTCAATTTTTAGCCTCACTTTTTAAGCCCTCAGGCAATCAAACAATCGCTATGGGGTACACACAGACACACAAAGCTGGGGATAGGAGGGGCTCGCGCCCCTTAAAAAGGTTTTACCCTCATTAGTCAGACATTTAACCACCTCACCTGCCCCATAGTGCACAGCCTGGCTTGAGTTTGAATGGAGCACAGCAACACTGAATGTTTGGTTTAGAGTAAATCAGTTAACGTAAAAGGGGATCTCTTTACTAAGGTAAACAGAGTAAGCTGGCACTTTGTGAGAGGGAAGGTATTTGCACAAGATGTCAACTAAGAAAAACATGTAATAGGTCTGATACAACTTTAATTTTCATAATACATTTTTATTTTGTTTCTGTGCATTTTGATTAATTGAGTACGAAGGACCCCAATGGAAAAAAGCCATAGTGCTTTCTTGGATCTAAATCTTCTTAAAGGATTTGTATTGATTGAATCAATTATTAACCTAACTACTAACATATTTTGGGGGTCGCGGCCTGAAAACATAGAGAAAGGGGCTAATTGTATGACTGCAATGACGTCAGGCAAACTCAAATGCGTGGTCACATGCATGGTCTTGAGGTTGTTCTGAGAGTATTGGCTTGTGTAAGTCGCATGACCAGAAGATAACATGTATAACTAGTCAATACCCTATTGACAAAATAGTGAAACCGCAATTGTCCTTTGAACTTAAAAAAGGATAGAAAAAAATATATATATATATATAAATACAGGTGTCAAATAATTTTAAGAAACAAACATTTTGGAAGCTTTCAGCATAAATCTTAGCTTTTTCTATGACCATATTCAAAAGAATAAGGAAAAACGTAATAGCAAGCAATAATTAAAATATACTTTATCGGCTGGATGATGGCCAGTGGGGGACAGACATTTAGTTGTGTGCCTTTATAAATGACTACTTCCCCTACAGTACAAGCGGAAGGAAGAGTTTTGGTATGTTTCTCCTACAATTCAATTGGGTCAGAATTCTAGGAATTCCACACAGGGCCGTGGTTTTGGTAACAAGTGAAGTAAGGCTTTTATTGTTCTTACCTTGGCATCAGTGCTCTGTAGGCCTATGGCCAACCCCTCAAACAAAGAATGTAAGGAGAGAGACAGGAAGAGCATGAATGAACGAAAGGACGAGTGGGCTTGCAAGTCGACGTGGACATGGTGGCCACTGCTCTCAAGATCACGGCTTGCGGCCTGCCCATGGCCATGTCCGTGGCCATTGGACGAGATCAGGGGGGCTCTCTCCCCGCTTGCCTCTGCAGCCTCCCGACAGTTGAGCACGATCCTCTCTACAATGAGGACAGTGAAGAAGCCAGCAGCAATGATGAACTCTGGGAGGGGGAAGCTGGTCTGTTTGACAGAGAGTGGGAGAGAACAGTCAGTTTTGTTTTCCTTTTTACAAATTAAAAAAGGCACAGGAGAGCTCATGCAGATTTCCAGTAGACTCTTAAATTGTATAATCAATAATATATTTGATCATGTCTGCATCTATAAGTGGCACTCATTTGGCCCTTGACAGACCCCGGACCGGACTAGGTCAAATCAAACCTACCTCCACCTTCTGAGCTTCCAACACATCATGGATGTCTGACAGGTAATCTGGGATGATGTCAAGTAGACACGCCGCCAGGAAGACCCCGCCCGCAAAACAGCTGATCAAACTCAAGACTACACGATGGGTTTCTTGAGGGATAAAAAAAACAAATACATTAGGCCTGAGATGAAGAAACACACAACAAACAGTATCATTGTCACTGCAGTTATCTAATCGGATCTGTCACCACGATCAGTTTAGAAATCAGCTCTGACATTATGGCAAACATCACATGATTAACCAATAATAAGCAGATTATTTCCCCCCTGCCTATCGCAAGATGGTTTTCAGAAATGAATAGTTGTGTTACTCTTGAGAAGATTACTTATCTTTTGAGAAGTCCGAAAGGGTTTGAGACGTTTTTGAAGATTTGGCAACCTTACTTGAATTATATGGAAAGATGTTATAGGTGTTCAACTATTTTTCTACTGGTCTAGATCTATTGCTTCCAGTTTGGTAGATTTGTCTCTTCGTGTTTTTCTTTTCTTTTTGTTCTTTGCTTGTTTTGTTGTTGTTGTTTTTTCCTGTGTGTATTTTATATTTAGATTTGTATTTATTATTGTTATTATGCTTCAACTGTGCTGTCTTCTATGTATGTGGGTTTGTATGTGGGGAGGGGGGGTTGTGTTCTTTGTGAAATTTAAAAATAAAAACAGAATATTAAAAATAATAATAATAATAATAACCAGATTATTGAACAATGTATTCATGTATTCGTTTTTTGTTGTGTCCTAGATCAGTGTTGGTGCAATGGGGCTGTACCCCCAGGAAGAGTAGAACATGCATGATGAACATTTTGCTAATGAATCAGACAATTTAAAACAACAAAAACTAGCAAATAAATAAATCGTTCAATAATCTGGTTACTTATTAATAAAGCCACACCTCCCCCGGGAAATTGACAGATGATCCCATCATATGACCAAATGCAGAAGTGAAAATAACTTTGTGTCAGCTGTGTCTAGACACTGTGTGTGTGTGTGTGTGTGTGTGTGTGTGTGTGTGTGTGTGTGTGTGTGTG
>OOFJ01110538.1:0-11005 GCA_900323375.1 Benthosema glaciale
GGCAGATACCCGACGAGGAGGAGGAGGAGCACACGCAGTCATAACCCTGCGAGCCGTGCGTGTGTGTGTGTGTGTGTGTGTGTGTGTGTGTGTGTGTGTGTGTGTGTGTGTGTGCGCAGGGACGTGCAGAGAGTGTTAGAGAGAGAGGGGTTGAAATCCCGTAAGAGGGCACTTTTGGACAAAAATAGCGCAAGCTCACAGCGTGTCCCGCTGCGACACGTTGAGAGCTTGTAGAGCAGCTATTTTTCGGGGCGCAACCCAGTAGTCTTAGCTAGTGGAGATGCGGCGCACGACATGGATTTCGAAAAACAAATACGTTCTACGCAAAATGCTGCGTTCAAGTTCAAGAGACCTTGGGGGGAAAAAAAACAAAACAATTCTCCTGCCTTCCTGGCATGGAAAGGAGCGGCATTATGCATTTGTTTCACCATAGTATAGTGAAATGCTGCATTCGTGGTCTGGAGAGGGCAGTTGTTTTACAGACGGGTAAAAGGGCAGGGGCTTGATGTCTATGTGTGCACGTCCCTGTGAGTGTGTGTGTGTGTGTGTGTGTGTGTCAGTCAGCTCAGGGGGGGAGAGCGCGGTCACCAGTGGAAGCGGTCACCAGTGGGAGGAGTTAGGTGAGGAGCTGCCTGATCTCCCGGTGAACGTAGCAGAGGAAGTCCATGTATGAGGCTCCACCGTGCAGACCCTTGTCCTCCACCAGGTACTGACGGAACAGCATCTCAGCCTTGTCCTTCTGTCTCACTATCCGCAGCTGTGGAAGAAGAAGAAGAAGAAGAAGAAGAAGAAATCAGATTGTAAATTGCCAATACCACAGCGAATCGATGTAAATAGGTTTTCAATGCAATGGGTACCGGGACCCAGGCCGGGTGGTCTTATTGATGGGTCCCAGGGACATGTTATGAGTCGTCCTTCAACGTACAGTACTGAGTACAGTATTGCACCATGAGTTAAGAAAATCTTTGTTTGAAAAAAATTCAAGATAAGAACCCAGATTTGTTCTGGATGTCTGAATGCTGTATGTTAAACTGGTTGTTCACCAAGGAGGTTTTTGTGTCAGGAAAATTCATAGAGAAAGCATGGCAGTTACATTGGAGAACGATGTAGCCATAAGTGTAACTGTCTGTATTTTATTTATTATGTACAATAATGTATGAACATTTTGTGAGTGTCTTGTAAGCCTGGGAAGGCTTACAAGACACTAATGGGAAGAAAAGAGTGCCTAGAGTCCAATAAGCTGGAAGCACGCACATCTCAAAACATTCTATAGGTGCTGAGCAAATATACGTACATACTGTACCTGACAAAGACCCACACAGGTCCAAAACGTCCTAACCTTAAGAATAAAGTGCTTCTGGGAGCTACGTTCTTCACAAGAAGCAGTGCCTGAACAGCGTGAGCTCACTCACTTTTCCTTCCCTGCTTTCAATGCTGATGCCTGCCCTTTTTGTTCCGAGGTAATTGAATCGGCTGGGTGCCGACATTTTGCCGTAATGGGAATAATTATTATGAGTCACAGTCAAACCACCTAACGGGCTAATGGAGATGCACCAGAAAGCAACGCGGGTCAGTCTCTCTGTTTTCGAGGACAATGTGTCGCCATGGTTACATGGGCAACACAGCATGACCTGTAAGACAACGGTGCGACTGTATTTCTGCTGAGGGGGTTTTAAAGTGGTAGAAATGGCATTAATGGCATTAATGAGGATGTCGGAGCCCTGAGCGAGGACAATAACTGGAAACGACGCAAATTTGGCTGGTTTGCACATTTTGTACTTTGCATAATAGGCTAGAGCTGCTGGGCAATTAACAAAAAAGTAAATACAAATCTAGAGAAAAATATATACAGTCCCGTTGCTCCTACATTTTTGTCTCTCAATTTTAATACATATATATTTTTTAATCTTTTACTTTTATTAAATCCAGTACTAGAAATAAAACTCCCACACTGTATCCAATGCAAATTATTATTATTTTTTAAATGGGAAACTTTTCAGTCCAGAGACCTTCATCAGGTTAACGACAATGTAATGGCGGTAATATCTTACCTTCATAGAGTTGGGCCTCTGTTGAAGCAGACTGCTGATAATGGAGCGGAGCTTCCTAGACTGGGGGTTATCCAGCTCTGGCAGAGAACTCTGGAAAAACAAAATAAATACACAACCTATGATATGGGACCGTCTGAGTAATACAGTAATGATAGTTACAAAATAATAACCTATCATTTTATAAATAAATAAAAAGATTGATATTGAAAATTGATTGAATAAATGATTGATTACACTGGAAATTAGGTATCTAAACATGTCTGGCTGCAGACTAGGACTGTCACGGGGCAACCCGTTCCCTATATACAGATACACATGAAACTGCTTTCTATTACAAAAGGACTAATGTTGGCCAATTATGATTTGTCTCTCCTGCACTGCTGGTGGCACTTCCCATGATTAGGAAGGGGCCAAGTGCTAGGCAGGAGAGGGGTGTTCCTTATGCTTCGAGTATTGTCATTGAGTTTTCATTCATATTTGTTTAATTGTAACACATCTGTAGTATGTATAGGTTACTTTTTACAAATGGCTATTTATGAAGTATTTATAGTATTTATTCAGAGAGGGTTATTTATGAAAGTATTTATTGAGAGGTAGGTGTTAATTGATGCTGTCCTGTGGTAGGATCCACTCCTACTTAAAGGAGGCTGCAGAGACAGGCTAGTGAGTGAGTTTTGGGCATTAACAGACAACATCCCTAAGGGAGAGCTACAGGGCCTTGTGTTAGCCAAGGCGTTGCCTGAAGAGAGCGCTCATCCCGTTTGGGTAATGTTAAGAAGTGTTGCCTAAATTTTGTATCTGGTCGGTTTCTTATTTTTGTTTATTATAAAGTTTGCTATTTATCACACTGAACTGTCTGGACGTTGGAGGAGTGTGGGAAGAATAAAATCCTTAAACTAAACATTCTGACTGTTCTTGGAGCCTTGGCCGTTCGGGCAACCTCACAAGGACCAATCACAAGTATCGCAGATCATTTCTCCACATCTGTTTGTCATGGCATGCAGTGTGTAACGGTTTCATTAACTACAATAAGAGCAGATGGCTGGAGGAAGAGGTAGTGGAAATGGCTTCATGGAGACTTTTAACGACAGCTGGATGAAGGGCAATTGTATAATTTCTCATTATTAGTCTTCTGTCTTTTTCTTTTTAATGCAGTGGCTCCTCGAAGGTCCGCCATCTAGAATAGGACCTTGTTGTCTGTGCATATATAGCTAATCTCGCAAACAACTGGACGCAACAGTACCACATTGTCTACTCCTGGAATATACACGTTTTTAAACTTTTAGTAATATTTCAGTTTTTAAAACTTTTATACTGGAGGCCAAGGGAGGCTAACCTGACTCCGCCAGATGGGGGCAGTATTTATTCAATCACAAGTTCACAATACAGCCTCCATCTGGAATCACTGACGCAGTAGCGATGAACCGAACCGGCCGCGGTTCGGACCAATCAGCGGCAGCTACAGGCGGGATCTGCCAATCACCTGCCAAGTAGCTTGGAGAAGAAAAAAAAGGGCCTGCCTTCTTCAGCGATTGGGTTGCAGTGATACCAGATGGAAGTAGTTTGTGAAACAAGTGTGAGGCAAGCTTCTTAAATCTGGCAGAGTCAAACGTAAGGGAGGCTGCATTGGGCCAAACCTTCGGCCAAATAGTGACATCAGACTGGCTGCAGTCTACAGTATGAAATCTCACATGGAAGCCACGCTGTTATTATTATTATGTTGTATTATTATAACAAAAGTAGTTGATATAGAAGCACTTTTTCTTTTCCAAGAAAGAATTAAGACGTTTGGCATGCTTGCGGTTAGGTTTGAGGGTTTGTCAGCAAGGGTTAGGTTTGAGGGTTTGGGCTAGGTCGCAACACATGTTGTTTTCTGTCAGAAGATTTCAGGGTTTCCCTCTTATCAATGCCAATCATGCCTGGCATGTTGCCAGACTATATGGGACTGCTCGAAAAAATCGGCTTGATGAGCAACCTACTGGGAATAATCGCTTGATAACTGAGTATCGGGTGATTGTTCTGACTCATATCAGTGAGGGTTCACTTCACAAGTGCTGCTGATGAACACTGACCATGTTCTCTTGCATGTGGGCGAGCGATGCCAGGTTGAAGATGCCCTGGATGAGGTCTGGCGAGCACCCCTGGCCCAGCCAGAGGAACATGGACTGGCCGTTCTCCAGCAGGAACAGGCCGTCGGCACCCAGCCTCTCCTCCGAGCAGCGCAGAGGAGCGGGCACCGCCTCGCTCTCAACCTCCATGGTGTGCTAGAAAGAAGAGTTTAGGGAGAAGGATGGTGTCAGTGTATTTTTCCCCCCCATCTACACCAGTGTTTATTTTTTTTTGCTTTTTACCCCTTTGTCTCCCCAATTTAGTCCTCCCCACACACATATTGTGCGTTGTATCCTACTGACTCACCAGTCAGTGAGGACCCCCACTGGGAGGAAAAGTCAAAGTCGTACCGATTTGGTCACATTACCGCGGTGAAATGAGGTTCTCTGCATTTGACCCATCTCTTGGAACATTAGTTGATTTGACCCCCAATCCAACCCCTTGATGCTGAGTGCCAAGCAGGGAGGGCGGCATTGGGTCCCATTTTTACAGTCCTTGGTATGACCCGGCTGGGGATCGAACCCCGACCTCCCAGTTTCAGGGCGGACACTCTTAACCACAAGGCCACTGTCTGAACGTAGAGCCTTTGTCCTACTCCTCCCGACCCAACACTCCCAGCCCTGTGAGATTTTGTGCAGTGACACACATATCACCTTCCCCCGGCTGGCTTCCCTTCCCCAAACACGGGTTATTTGCACGCAGTGCCTCACCAGTGGGACAAGGCGTGGATAGAGCAGCAGCTGTGTGTCTTCTACTCCCATGCCCATGACGGTCAGCCTCTGCAGGGCCCTGTCGTCCGTAGAGAGCTCTGTGCTGCCCACTAGTGGAAGTGTCTTCATCAGGCTGTTCATGTAGACCGGGAACACCTTCATCGCATCAGGCAGGATCAACTGCTTGCGCGCGCACACACACACACACACGTTACACACAACCTTGTCATACGACCGAAATGCTGTATTTGAACTGAAAACCCCAAATTTGTGTGGTACGATGCAGTCATTTAATGCCAGCTAGTGCAGCATGAATTTAGGGCTGCAGCTGTTGATTATATTCTGAGAGATTATTCTAATTGACTACTTTTTAGATTAATTGTATAATAAAAAAAAGCATTCATAATCCATTATTATTAACACTTTAACAAATACGCCTGAGATACCTGGCTGGCAGCAGAGGGGCTGGCACAGTTCTTCCTGTAGCAGGCCAGCATGTGGGCGGTCTGGTTGACCAGGATCTCCCTCACGTTCTTTATTGGCTGGTTTAGGATGGCGCGGTAGGCTGTATGCATAAGGACAAGAAAACAAAACACAACCTTGGGTTGGTTTAGGATGGTGCGGTAGGCTGTATGCATAAGGACAAGAAAACAAAACACAACCTTGGGTTGGTTTAGGATGGTGCGGTAGGCTGTATGCATAAGGACAAAACAAAACAAAACACAACCTTGGGTTGGTTTAGGATGGCGCGGTAGGCTGTATGCATAAGGACAACAAAACAAAACACAACCTTGGTTGAAAAGCACAAGGAGAGAGGGAACCGCAAAATATAATAAGGGGCTTAATTAATAGAAAGTGTACATATTTTTGTCCCGTTGCCTTCGGTTCATCGTTTCAGCTTGAGAAAGCCCAGATCCAAGGCAGGAGGAGGGGAACTTGTGAACTCAACACTGCCGCGATCAGGCAGAGTCAGGTTAGGCTATACAGTAGCATGCCCTCTCTCTCTCTCTCAAAAAACAAAAGAGAGGGATCAGTAAAAGAGGGGGCTGTGGAGACTTGGCAGCAGTCAGAGAGTGGTAGTACCGTGAGAATGGAGGACAACTGGAGGTCAGTAAGTGCAGGTCAGTCACGTTCGCATTGCAGAACGAGGCCTAAGGTCTTGTATACTTTTATGGGCAACATATGGTTCTCATTTCCAACAATCATTCCTCTTTTTATACTCATCAGCTGATGACAGTAGATTATTCAGTGATTTATGACGCACACTCAGCAGAGGTCACAACAATCATACCGCAGTATATCAGCAGCTCTGTGTGTCTGAGCAAAATTTTACACACTTTTCATTTGTTTCCAATGAAGTGATCGGGATAAAAAATATGATGTTTCTTTTCAGAAGCGCTGAATGGGAGCAGCCGTTGTGAGTGTGCAGGACGAGTGACTCACCTGATTTGGCGAAGAAGTTAACGAGGGAGTCTGTTTCGCAGCTCTTGTAGAGCTCCATCAGCTGGGAGCTGCAGTTCAGACTGAGGTTGTGGATTCGGAGACGCCGCTGCCCCCCGATGGAGGTGTACAGCAAGGCACACTGGGTAAAATGAGGGCAGAGGTTAAGGCATTTCAACCTGAATCACGGTTCTAAATCACGTTTTTTCTGAAAAAAACCATGTTTCTATGTCAGTCGTTCTCAAACATATATATGTTGTTCCAGAGACACCCCAGAAGCAAAGGTTTGAGTTAAAACATTTCACTCTGAAGGAATATATTCAAAGATTTGCGCTACATTTTTACGATTTTTCAAAAATAGCAGATCTACAATCTCGTAGCGCGCCACTCGGTCGCGCCAAATCGGGTTCAGAAACTCTTCTGAACCCGATTTCACTTGGCCTTAAATGCTGGCAATGTAGTGGTTGTAGATTGGCTATTATCACCCCAATGTTCACCATTCACCAATAGGGACATTAGGGTTCCAAGCCAGGGCTTTTAAACTCATTTCTGTAGAGCACTTGTGGTTGTGTAATGGACGGTCTATTACACAACCACAAGTCCAGTTTATGGACTGTGTGTGTGTGTGTGTGTGTGTGTGTGTGTGTGGTGTGTGTGAAGGTCAGTGGTGGTGGACAGGAACTAATAAGCAAGTGCATTCAGTTGAGTGTTACTGTACTGCAAAATAAATTAAAATAAATCCACACGCATTTCTTTCACTAGTTTTAACTACACTTCCTTTCTAGGAAGGAACTCTTCTATGAATTAACCACACTAGTGAAAATAGGCTACAAGTTCTATAAGCGTGAGCTTGCTATTTTCATTTTGTCTGTTTGTTTTGGTTTTAGTTTTTTTCTTCCAAACAGCAATGGATTGATATTGGAAATAAAATGTACTTGGTAATTTGTACTAACATTATATCAGTGTTTTCGTCGAAGACAAAAAATGTTCGTCGACTAACATTTTCCACTGACGAAAACTAAATGGAAACTAAGCTATGACTAAAACTAAGACTAAATATACTGACAATTTCGTCAACAAATATGACCTAGACTAAAATGCTAGGAATTAAGGGACTAGTGGAGAAGAGATCCAGTATAAGTCATTTTACACTTGTTTGCATGTTGAAAATAGCCCATCTACAAGCTCATAAACGCTAACACATTCCAGACATTCCAGGTGACTAAAATGTGACTAAAACAAAAATCTAAATTTGCTGCCAAAAAACACTGCATTATATACTTTGCCCACGGCTGGTGAAGAAGGGTAGCCTGGCATGGACCAGACTAATATCATTGCATAGATATTAGTCTGGAACTTCTGTGTTGAGATTTTATTTCCGAGGGCCAGTTCCAAACAGATTCCAAAGTCACAGCAAAAAAAAAGTCTCACTTTGAATAGTGGGCTCTGATTGGTCCATCACAATTTTGGGCTGAGGGAAATATAATTCCCAGACCCAATCTGCCCAGGAATTATTTTTCCTGTGGCAACTCCAACACACAAAATGAACAAGCTGGCAAGGAAGGCTAGCTTCCGTAGTTGGAGTTCAAATGGACAAACTTGAGGAGGTTATGGATGATGAGGAGGAAGGTGGACTGTATCCTTCAGACCCCCTCCCGAGTCCCATGACCATCCCCCCACTTTCTGGTGCGTTTGCACTATGACGATATATATTTAGACTTTGACAGACGGCTGTAATGGATAACTGTTGAAAGACTGTACTTATATGAACTCACATAGGCTGTTGTTGTTAGATTATTCATCCCGATACTGTGTTGACGGTCTGTTGACAGACATTCTCATATTCTCCTGATATACTGTACACATACATTCTTATATTCATTTTGATAGATTGCACACATATATTCATTCATATACTCAGTGTTGATACACTTTTAATAGACCATGCATACATAACCCACCCCACCCGTAGACTCTGCACATTCACTATTATTCACATTCACTGGTGATAATGTAGCTATAGCAATGATTGTACAGTATATTTAACATTAATTATTTACCGTAGGTTTGTATATTTATTTTGATATCCTCTCCTCTGATTTAGCTCTCTTTTTTCTCTCTCTCTCTCTCTCTCTCTCTCTCTCTCTCTCTCTCCATCTCCATCTCTTTTCCTCTTTCTCTCTTTTTACTCTCGTGCTCTCTTTGGCACAGGAATTCAGCCTTTGCTTGGTGGGAGTTCAGGCTCAGCCGTGGCTGTAGTGGTTGTACAGTACGGCACAGTTGCTGGGCTCAGGTCAGTGGGTCTAAAATTAGTGCCGCCTGATCATAATGAGAAATGGCTTGCAGGTCTGGGTGGAGGGTCGCTACAGTGCACTGATCCATCATTTGTCTTGTAAGGCATTTACTGTAAATTTGTAATACACAAGAAAGACAGTGAAGAAGGATTACATGCAACATGTGTCGTGAGTGAAGTCCAGTCATCTCTTCAGGGCTGCAACTATGGATCATTTTCTTAGTGATTATTCTCTCAATGACCTTTTCAAGTAATCAAGTAATCTTGAAGCACGTCCCTTTTTATTTACAAAGAAGTTACATAACATTATGAATCAACGTGAAATTTATAACTACCCGTAGTCTAATTAACCACATAAGCCCTATTATACTTTGTCATAAAACGGTGTCACACACAAAATGCGAAAATGATCTACAAGTGCACAACATGATTGCGATTGTCGTTCCGCGCCTATACGTGGTACGCTCATCTTTCAACCATTCACCTCTGGTTTTGTGGCGCTGCAGTGGGGTCTCTGTGGCATTCCTGTCCTGAGATGACTGTGTTTCTGGCCTGGCAACAGGATGGGCCAGGGGTTCACGCTGCTCTGCGGGGGGACTGTGGACCTGGGCCAATTTGTCAATATGAAGCAGCTTAGCGTCACCAGATCAAACCCAATGGCTTTGACAGAGGCGAGAGGTACCGTGCGTGCACACTCCAACTGGATGCTGCGCTAGCTGGTAGCCGCAAGCAGCTGTCCTCCAAATGTGTCTCTGACTGTATGTTCATTGACACATGTAGAATCTGAAATTCTGCCTTGGTGTATATGTCATGTGGTACAGTACATAGGCGAGCTCTATGAGTGCAAATGGCTTATTATAAAACAAAATGAATAAACATTAGGTAGGTAGGTGTCAGGTGAACTTATAAGTGACTTTGAGTTTTTTTTTGTTTTTTTTTAGCCTAATTCTTAGTACTACACACATAGTACATAACAGTGCAACATCTGTTCATGTGCAGCAACCACACATCAGGGCATGATGCAATTTCCTACTGCCAGTAACACTTTGAACTCCCTACATGTATATCGTCAATATCCATTTCTTTTTTACTCGTTTGACCTACTGTTTTAGTTTATTTAACAGGACAATGCCCTCAAATACATCAGTCTTTGCATCAGGCTGTCTGCCTAGACTTGAGGTAAGTGGGGAAAGATTAGAGGTTTGTCTGTATTTGACATTTTGTGCAGTGGGTTTGTTCCCCCATGTACAGTTGCTGCTGGTCATTGCTTGCGTTTTACAATTTAAATCGTTTAACAACTGTGTTTTTAGTACTGTACTTTACCTCATCTATTCGATTGATACGGTTCTGCCATCTTTGTTTGTTGTAGTGAACATTGAATCTCCTCTCAAGATTCATTATCATTAATATCCTCACAGTAATAATTTTTGGTTGGTACCCAAACCTAATTATAGATCATGCAGTCTTTACAGTGCACTAGGCTCTACCTTGTTGGCAGAGTGCACAATGAACTGACTAATAAATTGCAAAGTATAAGGTTTTCAGAACCTTGTGGTTACAATCATACAATCATAGAACCTTTCAGCATCTGGAAGGTTAAGGGTTACGCTTCATAATCAAAAAGAGTCTCTCCTCCTCACTGGTTTTTCCAGGTTAATAAATGAAGAGCACAATGTTAAATGTAGGTTAAATGAAGCATGTCCTCTTCAATTTTTAGATCCTCCTTCCATGTCAGGCTACCAACCTGGTAGCCTAAGCAATTTGCAGGCCTCTTGCTTACAAATTCCTAGAATGTGTTGTGAGAGGACACGTTGTTTATTTGACCAACTCAAAGAAATGGCCTGTGGAATGACCCAAGAGTAGCAATATGAGCCAAGTCTGCCATGCAGCCATTAGTGCTTTCCATTGACTTGTGGTTAATAAATAACTAACCAACTAGCGTTCTAATGTGAGCTTTGTAAATGTATTTACTGAAATCAGGGCAAACTCACCTGATCCATTAGGGCACAGGCCAACAGGCCATTCTCGCCATATACATTTGTAAGACAAATATCTGGTATTTTCAGGGAAGAATTAGACATCGGACATTCTGTCTTTCTTGATGTTTTCTCGGTTCTCTGCATCAGGCACGGGAACACAACGCTGCTGTGTCCAGCATTGATTACTGCTGACAGGGTTTGTGCAACCCAACAGATGCAGACCAGCAAACATGTTTATTGGAAAAGAATGAATTTCAAGTTCAAGGAACACAGTTGGAAAAACAAAACAATAAAGGTGTCACTGTCAGCCTTTTTTTTTTCTCAGCGCTTTGAACTTTCTTCCTGGTTCGTGAGAGAGGTAGAGTTCTGTGTGAGTGAGTGTGCACAGGCTGGTGCTCTTTCCTTTACTGCGGTAGGTGTGGG
>OOFJ01110560.1:0-10601 GCA_900323375.1 Benthosema glaciale
GAGGGCAGGTCAGGCTCTAGATCTCTCTCTCTCTCTCTCTCTCTCTCTCTTCAAACGCAGCTAAAGTCCTACAGAGGTGTGTGTGCTGTGCGTGTGCGCAGAACTCCGGTGGTTGCTTGCAGGCAGGCAGCGACTGACAACAGAACCGACAGTCAGCAGCCAGGCAGGGCAGTCAGAGTGAGACGAGACGCACAAAACAAATCCGAGTAGCGCCGCCGTTCGTTGTTGCCCCGAATAATTCTTCTTCTGGGTCGGAGGGATGGATGGATCGTCCGAATTAACTAACTAACCCAACCCAGCACGGCACACGGAGCTGATGATGATGATGATGATGGCGTGCAACGGTGTCGCTGTTGTTGGTCACGACAGTCTATAGATAGGGACAGGGACTGATCATAAACCACCGATGCAGATTCTGCGGAACAAACGCGATAGCCCAAGAGACTGTCTGTAATGTGCATGTGGTTCTTGTTACTGTGGTAGAAAAAGAAACGGCAGTGGGCGGTGACTTAAAGGGGGATAGACCCATCCCGCAGAGAACGTGTAGCAGGCAGCGCGCGGGCGCGTGCGTGTGTGTTGTCCATTGCATTATCTAACGCGCACACACGCACGCGCGCGCACACACACACACACACACACACACACACACACACACACACACACACACACACACACACACACACACACACACACCCCTTTATCATGTTAGTATGGTCAACTTGTGTGGAATTAAAAGGTAGGATATATTCCTTAAATAGGTTTCGGATAGTAGCTACTACCGTAGTATTATGTTCAGTGACAAGGGTCTGCCTGTCTGTCTCTCCAGGTATTAAATAAAGGAAAAGAAAATGCCCTTTCAGGTCGGCTATAGGTAGTTAGGTACCAATTTGTTGTGTATCCAACGAGGATAGAGAACTATCATCTCATATGGATACTCGGATAGGCCGTGGTTTTCAACCTTATTCATATCAAGGCAATATTTTGTTGATGGATTCGATTCTCCACAATTCCAGGCCTATTGATGTTGGTAGGCCTACCATTAGGAGAGATAACAGGCAAACTCTTGAGAGAGCGTAACTTTGTACACTCTCAGAGTTACACAGACCCATATAAGGGACCATTTGGTTCCAAACTATCATTTAGCAGGGGACCCCCTGGAACTGCTGCCTCAAGGACCCCTGGCTGGGGTGACGTCCCCAGACGTTGGGAACCACTGCTGTCGCAGACTCTGCCAGATAGTTGGACAGAAGACTCATGGAGAACCCCTGGTGGTCACATAACAGAGGTGCGGCAGGAGTCACACGTATTAGTGGACCACATGACATCATAGGTATAATATTAAACAATAAAATGACAGCTTTGAGGAACCCTGCCAACATTGAATCTACCACTAGTCTGCTTCGGCAAGCGACGGTGGACACTTCACCCTTTTTGCACAATAATATATGTTAATGAGGTTTAGAAGATGTAGAACATTTTCCTGGGGGTCTTTGTGTATGTAATATGTAGTTTTAGATTTTAGCAGTGAGCCCATGTGTCTCTGATGACCACACTCATGACTCAATGGGAATCGAATAACCGCTTATGTCACCGGCTGTGTTGCACAATATCTTACCACTATTCTGCTATAATATAGAGCACTGGTTTTCAACCAGTGGTCATTGAGGGGGTCCCGACTCCCAGGTGGTCCCCAGCTAAATGATGGAAAGTTGGTAAGTAAACTTAATATGGATAGTAATATGGATCTTTAACTCTTAAGAGCGTAAAATTGTTTCATTTTACGTTAACCCCAACCTTCCAGTATGACCCGGAAACCGAGACAGGTAAGACGCTGGCAACCCTCCCCCTATAAGACAACCTTATTTATTTTCTCCATGTTTGTGCCACCTCGAGGTGCACGGCGGAGGGTAACAACAGAGGGTGTGCTGCTACAAGACAGCCTGGAACAGAAGCACAGAGCAAGATAAGTGAACAATATTATAGGTGACTTATTGCACGATAGTGACACGAAGCGGTTAATTTCATGAGCGTGGCTAACACAGTCTCGACAGTCGACACACCTCTGTAGCATTATTTTTAAAAACATTAGTTACAAAGTGCTACGCAATAAATTGGACAATATACACATTCAAATAGCGAAAGAACTCCAGTGGGAAGTAAAATGAACACAATTGAAACGGTGAACAATCACAGAAAGGATAACGCGTAAAAGAAAATGTTATTTACATTCATGATTTAGATTTTTCAACAAATATGTATATTCTTATTATATGTGATTTAAAAGACAAGAGAAGAGCCTCTTGTAGGACATTCCACAGTAAGGAGCTTGGGCAGTAACAGTCCCATCTCGACTCATCTAAGTAGGTATATGATCTTCTAGGCCTAGTAGGCCCTTCTAGTGAACTTTAGGAAAGGAAAGCCCCAGCGAGCACATCAGGGCACAGGGGCTGGGGGGGGACGGACGGACGGACAAGAGGCAAGTAATATAGCAGTTAACTGTATCCACCTGGTGCACAGATGGATCTAAATAAAAGCCATCATGGCTAGAACGAAACCTGGTTCTTCAGGAAATTAGTTATTTCAGAAACAAACCCATGTATTATTGAGGGGGCTATACAGTGCTAGCCTGGTTAAAGCCAGACGCGAATCAGCCGTTGGCAAAACATATATAATAATTGCCTGCCGGCGGATTACGGTCTGGGAAAGCTCAATATTACGCCCACTTCCTACTCCAGAGAATCGGGGTGGAAAGTTTGACCAATCGGGACACGGTATGCAAATATGGGCAGGCTTTGGTACAGTCCCAGCAATTTCCCCCGGGGAAACAAGATGGATACACAGCTTTCCCCAGACTAATATACCACAAGTCGACAGTGTGATATTAGTCTGGCTTATTAGCCAGGCTAATACAGAGCCCCCAGTGGCCAGTGGCAGGCACTGTCAAAGGGCGTAAATGGATTCCGATGGTGCACATTGTTTTCATACCGAATGTCATCCTTTTATTGCTAAATGCATGATTCAGCCCTTTTTACACTGACTTGGAAATAGCCTACATTAGATGATATAGTTGTATTTGTATATTCTGTGGATGAGTGCAGTTTAGTACGCCTAGATTTTGTTTTCAGCCGTCTCTGTATTACACCTGTCCACATGTAGCCTAGTAATCACGATTATATACTTTGATAATGATAACCATTGGCATATAAAAATAAGGTAGTAACCAAGAAATGCACAGCTGGCTCTTTTCATCAATTTATTATTTATTTAACAGCAACGGTGCTTCAAAATTGCACATTATTCCCATTTACAACATCATCTGATAAAAAGGTGAAAAATATAAAAAAAAACACACCAAACCAATCCCCTTTTTAAAGAAGTCACAACAATGCTTATAAACCTGAGGAACAAATCTGTCCATTTCCAAGTCCTGTCCACAGTAGAACCTCTCCAAGAAAAGAAACATCTAATCTATAAACAGGTCCCTCGGAGATGGCAGTTCTCAGCAAAGAGGATCTAGTTCTGCACAACAAGTACCAGCTAACACCATTTGAATTCACTCTAGAAGCAGAAAAATAGACATTAAGTGACCCGACTACAAAACACAGTGGAAACACTTAATTGCCATTTACCGTATTGTGACGAATATAAGACGACTCTGAATATAGGACAACCCCCCATTTTTCAAGACTCATTTGTGGAGAAAATAATATCAAATAGGCTAGTCCCCGAATATAATACAACCCTGTTTTTTTAGGATATTTCCATTAAAAAAAAGAAAGAAAGAAAAATAAAATAAAAATATAGTCTTATATTCAGGCCAATACAGTAGCTTGCTTAAATAGACGAGAAAGCTTCACTTGCAAACAGACAAAGTAAGCCAATACAATGCCGAACAGTGTCTCTTGATTCTAAAACATTTGCATTACTGTTCATTAATGTTAACATTCAGAGCAGTTATCTGTTAAGTTTGTTGCAGAGACTCTCGGTATTTCATACCTCATGGAAATATCCCATAGATCTTTCAGTGTCTTTTAATTTTCTGGCACTAAACTCTGCTACAACGACGGGGCTCCAAATGTGTAAAAAATACATCAGTACAGACACAGCAGCCACGTACTGTATACATCTACACAGTAATGTCAATTCAACTCTGAGTGAAAATTGACATTGAGGACTTTACCATGTGTCACCCAGCGACGGCTCCAGAAAATTGTGACTGGGGGTGCTGGCGATTTCGAGGGGGGGCTAATGCATCTTCGTTTACATAGAAGTCAGTCAATTGGGCTTGTTTGGAGGGGGAGTGGCTTATGGGGGGCTAAGCCTCCACCAGAGGGGGCTAAAGCCCCCCCTTTCCTCCCCCTCGAGCCGTCCCTGGTGTCACCGACTCCAAGGTTTGTGTCCCTGCTCAAACTATTACAATGGGCCTGTGATGTAATTTCCTCTTCTTTTCTTTTTAAATTAACAAACGTTTCAAGTGGTATAGGTTTTTAGGCTTTTACATACATTATGTCCTGGTGTGGGGGTTCTCTGCCACCAGTTCATTCAATTCTGTATGTCAATGAGACTGATGCCAAATCCTTTTTTTCCCCCTGCATTGATGTTTAGTCCTGACGCCCTATGAAGACTGTACCAATTTTATCTTTTTTATTCTGGCCATGCATTAGCCAGTTCAGTAAATTTATTCCACAATAGTGCCTTCATCTGTTCCCTTAAAAAGAGTGCATTTACTCATGAATATTCAT
Source organism: Benthosema glaciale (assembly GCA_900323375.1). Classification (NCBI taxonomy): domain Eukaryota; kingdom Metazoa; phylum Chordata; class Actinopteri; order Myctophiformes; family Myctophidae; genus Benthosema; species Benthosema glaciale. The sequence continues at coordinate 4,743 of OOFJ01110560.1, forward strand.
GATTTACTGTATAACAATCATAACACAAATTATTATATAATGACTTATAATACTTCATAATTGCTGGACATACATTGTATTCGCAACGATCATAGTGCATTATAATTATCATGGTAATACATACATACATACCGGTACATCATTTTTATAATGCATTATAATCACTGTTACAATGCATTGTGTGAATTTATACATAGAACTGTAATTGTACAGTGTTAAAAGCAGATGATTATAATGCATTATAAATGTATATAATGTGTGGGAAAAAAAAGGTATGGGCTTCAGATTACTGAGTTTTGTGTAAAAAAACAACAACCCTAATTTGGTCCTAATCTATAATGTTCAAGTAAGATACAGGATAAATGCACAATAGGAGAGCCTTCGAGGATAACAACACTAATGTCAGCAATCATTTGATTATCTCAGATCGCCCCCATAAACGGCAGAGAGACATTTCACTTTGTAAACTGGTTGGTGAAGCTACGGCACATCACAGTGAACACCAAAAAAAGGAAAAGAAAAAACCCCAACAAAACAATCATTATACTCATAGAAACAGAAATGTCCATTTCTACTATTTTGTACCAAAAAGGAAAAAAAAACATTGCTATAGTATACAGTTAAATAACTTTGATCACCAAGTCACGTGTGGAACTAAACCGAGTAGCAACAGGAAACTTGAAGCGACTGGAAACGAATATTGAGCGCACATGAAAGTGCCCACATACAGTACTACACCATTAGTCTTACAAAAATCACACTTGTGTGAAGTGAGGGGCTGCCTCACTTCTTTAAATAGACATTAAAAGTCCATTAACTTGGCTGGCTTGCCACATGACATCACATGGGGTGCCGTTGTGTCACGTCATTAAAAGTCCATAGACGTTATTTAGACTTAGTCCATAGATTCTTGAGCTTGGGCTAGTAGTGCCCCTCAAAAATACACACGTACTGTACGTGTATGGGTTACTGTTACTGTACATTCAAAGTGTAACAGTGTAACACAGAGTGGTTGTATGTATGGAGGTGTATGGGTGTCGTGTAGCAAAGCCCTAACCACACCAAAGGGTCACCATGCAACTCCTTGTGTCCAAACCCAAGGAGTTACCGCTAAAATGGTCTTGGCCCTTTGGTGTGGTTTGGTCCATTGAATTCCATGCGTTGAATCGCTCGGGACGATGCGCGTCAACGTGCAACAGCCAGGACAGAGATATCACACCGCGGGGACAATGCTAAAACAGTCTCGAACTTATTTGGTGTGGTTTGGTCCACTGAATCACTTGGGGCGACGCACGTCAACGTGCAACAGGACATATCACACCGCGGGGACAACGCTAAAACAGTCTCGAACTTATTTGGTGTGGTTTGGTCCATTGAATCACTTGGGGCGACGCACGTCAACGTGCAACAGGACATATCACACCGCGGGGACAACGCTAAAACAGTCTCGAGCCTTTGGTGTGGTTAGGGCTTTAAACAGTGGCGTCTTTGGAAATACAGTAGTTCAGAACGTGTTGTTCTGCAACTGGAGTGGGTTTAACTTGTCACATTTCAAAGCAAACAAATCACCCGTGCTGCGGGTTACAAATCAGCTGTGGAGTTAGGTTAGTGTTTGGGGTAGGGTGTCGGACTAATGACTGTCGGACCCTCGGTATGTCGGAAAACAAATGCCCGCACCCGTTATGTCAGCCTGCAAAGCAATAGGCAATATGTTTGGTCCCAAGATGAATTAGATAGAGTGTAAAGTCACACAAAATCTGCCATCCATCCATCATTGTGCCTGTTCAGATTCACACTGTAACAACAATAGCACGTGCAGTTGTTCTTTTCCCCATCGGCTGAGAGACAAGATGCGTTTGTCCTGTTTCTCGGCATCCCAAAGTGGTTGTGGAAACGACACACTGTGTGTACTAGTCCTATATTCGACAATCTTCTAAACCAGTATTATAAGGCAGTGGTTTTCAAGCTTTTTCATGTCAAGGTCCATTATTTATTCTGCATTTGATGACATATTAGAAGAGATGACAGGCAAACATGGATCAAAATAACAATTCTTCTCTAATTGTGTAGACTTGTTGTAAATGTAACTCTTGGGAGCATACAATGAAAACAAATGTACCTGTAAGGGTCCATTTGGTTTCATTTTACGCTCTCAAGAGTTACAAATCTAGAAGGGTCCATTTGGTTGCCAACTCTCCATCATTGAGCTGGGGACAACCTGGAACCCCCTCTCAAGGACCACTGGTTGAAAACCACTGTAATATACTGTATGGCATTAAATGATTTTTGAAGGAGCAGGCAGGAAGGCACAGGGCTGGTTTAAATGACAGATGCTACGCACACAAATAATCTTCAAGGGACAAGAAATTGATAGCCAAATCGCCAATAATTTAGTCTAGGTATCGGAGAATAAGAACGGTTCACTTATTCTCCAGCGTCCTAAAATAAATTTGCATCTTGGCCATCAGTGTGTGCGGCCACCTTCTTGTCCCTACCTTTTAATGACAGATGACACATGTACCAGCTACCATCTATCTGATTTACAGCTGTTAGCTGCCAGCAACACCATGATTATTTATTTTTAAATTCAGAAGCAAACGAATATAATTGATTATATAAAATCCATAACGTTGGTCTTATTGTTATTCCAGCTTTGTAACACAGCCCGCTGTTAACAGTGAGTGTACAGAACGTTCTTGTGTGCACTCAAAACAGGACATAACTGGCTCAAGTCTTTAAATACCAACTAAAAAGATAGTGTATTTTTCAGAATAAAAATAAATAAAAATCTAATGCAAATCACAAACCACCCACCACCCAGACATACTGTACAGTACAAGCACGCACACACACACACACACACACACAAAACAGTCTTGACAGCAACAATGTGACACTTCAAGGTGATAGTGTTTTGACAGTCCCTTTTTAAAATCTGCATGCTTCAATCACACGTCTTGACGTCTGTATGTATGGGTGACTGTGACAGTCTCTCTAGCGTTAAATTGTTAATGAATATACAATCATTATCATATCCCTAGAAGATGTATTTGTCATGTGGTTTCTCAAATAAAAAGACATTCAAATGGTCGTCTTCAACCACCTCGCCCCTTCAGCGATGTGCTACCTTCTGTTTCCCAGTTTTATAATGACCATCCTGTCCCGACAGCAGCAGACCACTGACTACTAGCAATGAGATATTTAACATTACTGTTTTTTTCTTCAAAAGCATCCACTGTTTTTACTTCCGTTTTGAAATATTTTTCAAATTTCCCCTTTTTTTTCCTGATACTTCCTGGTGATAGACCAACCATGTGATGTAATCTGGGGTTGATGTAGTTGGAGTAATCCGGAACAACCGAGCAACCAGGGTGCCACAGCTGTATAAGGCCGAGTCCTGTATTAAAGGGGTCTTCCAACACGCTGCCTTATATGTAACATGTTTAATGTATAATGTTACTTACTAATAAATAAAAGTATAAACCTCAACAGTAACACAAACAGCCTGACTGAACTTGTGTAACACTTGTTGAGAAAATAAATAAATAAATGTATTGTACTCATAAAACAGATTGTATAATCTGTCTATGAATCAAAAACACCGTATTTCCACTATGGTTGACAACGGGATGACAATGTGACCCATTTCACCTCATCTCCTCTTGGGTATCGACACCTCACGGTGGCACAAATTATAGCATCACATTTTCCAATTTTTAGTCCACGGCGGAGACAGACGCACACATCTGCTAAGTGCTAATGCCCATGAAACTGAACACTTAAGAGTTTCCGCAATAATATTGCTACTAAAATCAGTTATCCTGAAAGACAGACTGTACGTCTCGAGGGACTAAACATGAGATGGGGGGGGAAACCAAAAACACCAGCCATACACGTCATGATTAACAGTGTCACCCTTTTTTGAAAATGTATAATTAGCTTCATTTGTCGTGGCTCCTTGAAGGCAGAGCTATAGATATACAGAGTAAGGCAAACTTGGTTTCAGGATAAAAATCGTGTGGAGCCATACTGGCACCAAAATGTTACAAGGCCATTTTGTCCATGCGTCCCGTGGGCTTGGTCATACAGAGGTTTTTGTTTTGTTTTTCTTCTTTGTTTTACATGTGCATATTCAGTGCACCAATCATGCACGCACTCCAAGCAGACAAGCTGGAAATACTACTGGGTGTCTGCAGGTATCAGAAAGCTAAGATTCAGGACTTATTTTAAGACATTTCAATGCCACCTAGCATTACATTTTAAGACTAAACTTGCAACAAAACGTTAACTTTTCAAACTGAGTATACGATATTGTCAAGTGTGAAGATATCGTAAGTGGTTCTGGTGTCTTTAAACTTGAGCAGCAGCTTCTATTTTGGAGAATAATGGAACTTACTCCGGTTTGCACTAGTGCACTAAATGAAATCGAATCAAATCAAGTCATGGGCGAGTCAGACCAACAATGCACCGTCAGAATAACAAGCCGTCGCACTAATGGTCGTATTTGGTTTTCTTTCCGTTTATCACTTATACTTAAATACTTTAATGCAATGATTGATTCATTGACATATTTAAAAACTATTTAAGCGTTTTACCCATCTAGGACTGAGGCCGATTCTAAAAGAAATTAATATGTTTCTATGTCAGTACCTTTTTCATGTCAAGGACCCTCGGAATTTGGCCACCTACAACCATCTGAAAATATGTTTTTCCAGGGATCTCTCAAAAGCAAAGATTTGAGTTTAAAAGCGTTCTCTCTGAAAGAATATATATTCAAAGATTTTGCGCAACATTCGTAGTGCTACAAGCTTGTAGATTTGCTATTTTTTTCCACAGCTAAAGTATAACATAATGCTTAAAACACCAAAAGAGGTTCCCGTCCAGAATGCGATAAAAGTATTTAAGACTTTAAGGACCCGGCAGATACCCTGGGTAAGCACCTTGAAGGTTTGTTTAATCATTTGCAAAGGGATAATAAAAAAAAGGTCTGTGTGATCGAGCCTCGAGACGTCACAACAACAGCAAAAATGGCCACTTGGAGCCTTTGGTGCGGACGCTTAGTGGGACAGTTTCCCCCAAACTAAGTATGTCTACGGCTCTGCTCCGTGGCAGCTCGACAAGACTTGAGGTTTGTTCTGTTTATTATAGGACTCTTTAAATGGGGAGGGGGGGGCAGATTATACCGTCAGTCAGAGCAGACAGGAAATGGCCAGGGGGACCAGCGCCGCAGACAGGAAGTATGTGACTCTGTAGAGGTGGAGCGGGGAGAAGGTCACCATGGCGACGGCCAGGGGCAGAGGGAGCCGCGAGGCCAGAGGCAGGAGTTTACTGGAAATGGACACAAAACCAAAATCATTAAGTTATATCATTGGATTACATATTACATCGGTTTTCAACCATGGGTTCCTTGAGGGGGTTCCAGGTCGTCGTCCCCCAGCTAAATGATGGCGAGTTGGTAACCAAAAGGACCATTAAAGATTTTGTACAGTAACTCTTTTACGCTGTTAATTTATTATTTTAAACGTCTGCATTACTTAATTTACAATACACCTACACACAATTAGAAAATATGTAGAAGAATTTTAATGAACATCAGTACTGCATGGAAAACCACTGGGTTATCTTGTTGTTATATGGTGTCATCATTTTGTTAGTGTGTGTGTGTGTGTGTGTGTGTGTGTGTGTGTGTGTGTATGTGTGTGTGTGTGTGTTATGTAAATCGCTCTGGATTAAGAGCGTCTGCTAAATGCCTAAATTGTAAATTGTGTGTGTGTGTGTGTGTGTGTGTGTGTGTGTAATGTTCAATGTTTTACTTACTTTTTAAAGCAGCGCTGAGCTGCTTTCTAGACACGCTCTTTT